>PVJA010008582.1:0-63909 GCA_004027025.1 Myocastor coypus | reverse complement strand
GCCTGGGCTACAAAAGTGAGCTCAAGGCCAGCCTGAACTGCATAGCGAGACCCTGTCTCAAAAAGACAAAAAAAAGACAGACACGGAAGGAAGGAAGGAAGGAAGGAAGAAAGAAAGAAAAGAGAAAGAAAGAAAGAGAGAAAGAAGAAAGAAAGAGGAGAGAGAGAGAAGATATTCGTCCAGAACACATCCAGTGTTTGGTGTCTTACATTTAAGGTCTGAGATGAGAAACTCCCCTCAGGATCAAGTGAAGGGACAGCTCTGGCTCCCTTTTCACATGACAGACTTGTTCAGTTTGGACAAGGACATCTGGGTGACAGTGAGGTTCCCTTTCCGCTCCTGACCATCAAGAGCTCAAAATAAAAGCCCGGCAGTCACCGAGAGCAATTACACGGGCCCGCAGAGCCCACAGTTACCCACTGCACGGCTCTGACTTCCTCTCCTTGAGCACCTCGTTGCTAATGCATCCCCGAGGTCGCTCCGGATCAGCTTGGGACAAGGCCAAGCTGGGGCATCGCGGCTCCCTCTGCCGCGCGAGGTGGCCTCTGATCAGGATGCCTGTGTCTGATGTGCTAACCAAGCGCAGCGCAGGGACAGGGTGCAAGGTAGCAGCAGCCCCGCTCTCGCACTCGCCCCGGGGATTGCTGTGCGACTTCCCATGAGCACTGCACAAGGCTGCGGGGCTCTGTAGAGGACTGGAGGGAGCAGCCCGCCCAGGGAGGAAGTTGCCGCTCAGCTCCCAGGACATTTGTCTCTTACCGTAAGGTGAGTCTTGGCTTGCCAGAGCTCACTATTCTCTAGGAAAAGCTAGAAATCTAGACTTAGAAGGGAATCATGGCTCTTAAATATTTGCAACCAATCCTGAGACAGAGGCAAACAGTGTGGTGGCCACCCAGCAGGGCCAGGAGTAGTGGGAATAATTCTGCAGCAGGTGTAAGAGTTCAGCCCTGTGGTGAGCGGAGCCCAGAGACCTGCCAGGCCACGCAGCGCCCGGGGCTAGCAGGGTGGCACCGGCCACCTAGAAAGCATTACTAAGGCAGAGCTCGTCAGCAAGAACAACGCTCTGCAAACTATAAGGAAAGCAGGCGGAGACAAGGCAGCTCCTCAGGGGGAGGCCTGGGGTCCTGGGGGAGGGGGTGCCCTCAGCCAAACTCACCCAGCTGCCCACAGCCAGTGCATGAGGTTCTTAGGGCGCATACCTCAGCCAAGTGTTGAGCAAATAGCAACCCCTGGGACCAGGCCACCTCCAGCGGGCCACCCCTGGGCCTCTGCACTCAGGGAGGCCAGGGGATGGGACTCGGAACCCTGTGGCCAGGGCAGCGAAGCAGAGGCTTTGCCAGCACGGTGCTGATGTCACAAAGCAGCAAGGACCCCGAGGGCTGAGCCCTGAAGTGCTGAGCGCCACCCCAGTCTGTGAGTGCCCCTCAGCCTGGCCCTGTGGCTGAGCAGAGCTCAGTCCGTGGTCCTCCACAGCACTCCCCCGGGGGGAGAGGGGAGCTACGGTGGGACTTCTCCAGTTGACGTCCAAGAGAATCCCCTCAGACCCCTCCAAATCCACACGCATGGCAGAGAATTCCTCACGTGTCTGTGGCCACATCCACAAAGGAAGTGTTCTCTAAAATCCAATGTGGCTGCAAACATTAGCGAGCCGAACTTTCTTTTTTTTTTTTTTTGTCTTTTTGAGACAGGGTCTTACTATGCAGTTCTGGCTGTCCTTGAGCTCACTTTTGTAGCCCAGGCTGGTCTGAAACTCGCAACAATCCTCCTGCCTCAGCCTCCCGAGTGCTAGGATTACAGGCATACACCACCACGCCCGGCTACAAGCTGAACTTTCAATGGCAATTGGAAGAAGGGTGGAGAAGGGGGCTTCTGACCTCAGCCCAGTGGCCTCCTGATCTCTTCCCTATGAACGGAGCCATGGTCACCACGTGCTGTGCTGCCCCATGGTCCGAAAGGCCAGCCTTCACACAACTTAAACAGCTGTGCCATTTAGACATAATGTGTTATAGTTGTTCTTTTTTACAAAGTAAGGATAAAAACATAAGCTATAGCCTGCAATTCTCAGTGTTTTCAGAATATATGGTTACTTTAATTCTGTAATCATTGCTTCGAGTTTTTCACGTTGGGCACCACAAAGCTCACCCACCTTTTCCTCTTTTTTATAAAAGTGAAAGGTTGGGAGACACATGACCATACAGTCTTTCACCAGCTCCTCACAGTCGTCGACATCCACCTCCAGGAACTGAACATCCCTGTGCTTTAGGGACAGGGAATGGAAAAGCGGCCGCATAGTCCTGCAGGGCCCACACCACGTGGCTGAGAAGTCCACAGCCACCAGCCTCCCCCCAGCCTCCTCAAGCGCCTGGTTGAAGTTGTCCTTGCCCGTGATCACCTTCACCGTGTCCTCCTCAGGGAGCGCCACTGGTTTTTTGGTGTCTTCCGTGGGCTCCGGGGTTTCCTCCAGGGGCTGGGGGACATCATCCTCCGTAGGCTTCCTGGTTTCCTCTGAAGCCTTGGGGATCTCCCCCTCCCTGGGCTGAGTGGTTCCTTCTGAGGGCCTGGGAATGTCACCTTCTCTAGACTGGATTGTACTTTCTAAAGGTTTGAGAATGTTCTCTCGTTTGGGCTGGGTATTTCTTGCTAAGGACTTGGGGATGTTACTGTGTTTGGCCTGGACAGCATTTGCTGAGGCCTTGGGGATGTTCCCCAGGTGGAACTGGTTGGTTTCCTCTGAGGCCTTCAGAGTTTTCCCTGGGTTGAACTGGTTGGTTTTCTCTGAGGCCTTGGGGATGCTCCCTGGGTTGAACTGGTTGGTTTTCTCTGAGGCCTTGGGGATGCTCCCTGGGTTGAACTGGCTGGTTTTCTCTGAGGCCTTTAGAGTTTTCCCTGGGTTGAACTGGTTGGTTTTCTCTGAGGCCTTGGGGATGCTCCCTGGGTTGAACTGGTTGGTTTTCTCTGAGGCCTTGGGGATGCTCCCTGGGTTGAACTGATTAGTTTTCCCCGAGGCCTTCAGGATTTTCCCCGTGTTGAACTGGTTGGTCTTCTTTGAGGACTTGGCAGTGTTACCCTCTTTGGCCTGAGTCATTTCCTCTGATGATATGGGGATATTATACTCTTTGGACTGGATGGTTTCTTGCCTGGGCTGGGTAGTTTTTACCAAGGAAACAGGGGTGTTGCTATGCTTAGGCTGTGTGGTTTTAGCTGAGGATCCAGAGATGTTGCCTTTCCCGTGATGCATGATGTTTTCTGGGAACTTGGGGACATCACTGCCCTTCTGGGGGACCTCAGGCTCCTCTATGGACATGTGGAGTGTGTTGCTGACCACAGGGAGAGAGTCCTTCTCCTTGGCCTGTGCTGTGTCCAAGACCTCTGGGACCAGAAGAGCCACATTGCTGGATGGAGCCTGTAATGGGATTTCTAACAAAAAAGTAAATAAATAAAATGAAAATGCAAAAGAAACAGAAAGCTTTTGATTATCTACTTCAGGAAAGTGTATCATTCTCGTAGATCACAAATGCAGTCTGATGAGCAATGTGTTAGTTTCAGTAACTTCATCCCACAGAAGGCTACGTGAGCTGCAACGACATGCATCCCTTACTACGCGACAGTGCCCCCCACTTCCCAAGAGCAGGCTCCCAGGCACCACCTCCCCCAGCCCACTGACCGTGGGTGTCACCCTCGTGTGTTTCTCCTCCAGGGTCCAGTCTTGTTTCTGGCTTTTCTGGGGCTCCAGCCTGAGCATTTTCCATCTCAAGCTCCTCTTCTGTACCCACTTCCTACTCCTTCATAGATGCCTCTGAGTGAGGAACGTTCCTGACAGTGTGTTCCAACCTATGTAAGCTAACATCAAAATTATATTCAGGGAGGACTCTACAGTTGGGTTCCTGGGTCAGTACTACCAACAGCAATACCAGAGAGCTTCATGGTGGCCTCATGCTGCTGGCCACACTTCCTGAGGCTGGAGATACACAATCCTGGGCATTATTTCCTAAAGCACACTAAGCTACTTAGGTAAATACCATTATGATCAGCACCTTACACACTATGTAGCTCACTCCAAGTCACAAACCCAGGGCGGGGGCTGTCCCAAGGCCCACACTCTGTCCTGCTGCCCTGGGCTGCACTCTGCTTCATGCCCTGTTCAGGGTAGATATGATACCCCACTCTTGTAGAATCTCCATCCAGGGCTCTTCAGCCCTCACTTTCTCCTTATGACTCACTGACTGTTTTTGCCTGTTTTCTGTCACTATAGCAAAATATCTGAGGATGAGTGCTTTATAACGAGATTTATTTAACTCATAGCTCTGAGTAAAGGTGTGGCAATAGTTTCCACTCAGCTCTGGCAGATGGTTTAGGGTGGACGGATGCACAACAGCGGAGACGTCAAGGAGGAGGCTCATGCGGGGACACAGAAACCCAGAACAAGTAGAAGAGCTGGGCTTGTTCTGCTTTAAAACCCTCTCGTCAGATGTGGTGGTGTACACCTATAACCCTAGAACTCCAGAGGCTGAGGCAGGAGGATAGTTGTGAGTCCAAGACCAGCCTCAGCTACAAAGTGAGCTCAAGTCCAGCCTCAGCTGCACACAAAGACCCTGTCTCAAAAGTACTGGGGGTTAGGGACAGCACTCAAGGGAACCAGCTCAAGGTCTCATGAGAACTACCTTTATCTCTTCCAAAGGCAGCATCTCGATGCTGTAACTAAGCCCCACTAGAGCCCACCTCGTGGGGTCCCAGCATCTCTCAGCAACCCCACTCTAGAGCCAAGCTGCCAGCATGCGAGCCTTTCAGGGACAAATCACCCAAACCTTAGCACCCACCGTAGCCAGCTGTGGGAGTCTCCTCCTGACCATGCTAGCCTCTTCTGCAAGGGGCCACATGCTGACAAATGCCCATGTCCACCACCTGCCAGATATCCCTTCTCGCTCCTCACTGTGACAAGGAGTCCCACCTGCACTCCCAACTGTGCATATCCAAGTTCACAGCACCCCATCTTTCCTCAGGGAGCTAGAGCATGAATATTGCCCCTTAGTTATTGCAGACTGATCACGCCTGCAATCGCCCAAAGGAGTGGGCAGAGAAGGCTTAAATAGACGAGTCACGTGGTATGGTTTTTGTGTTCCAGGAGGATCAAAACCCTCTAGTAGAATTTGAGATTTTCTGGGGCCTAAGACAAAAGTCTTCTCTGAGCATCCTGTATATATTTAGTTATCAAAACAAGGGAGGAGACTACTAAAGAAAGAGAAGAATCTGAGAAGGACCTTGGGAGGACTTAGGAAGTCTTCTCAAGGGCTTCTCCAGATAAGACATTGTGTTAATTTAGGGGAACTATTTATCTCCATGAAGGCCTCCACTCAGAACTGGGATGCCTGCAGCCACCGTCTTTAATTAATTGAGACTGGAGCCAACTTTGTCTTATCCATTGAGGTTTCACAGGCCACTACAGGCCTCAGGCCTCAGGGGGCACCAGTGACTCACAGAGGCTCACTTACTATGAGTCCGCTGCCCATATCCAGGGAGGGGCCTGGACCTTGGGCAGACTCACAGGTAAACATGGGAAACCAGCTGGTTAATACTAGACTCTGCTCAGAGCAGTTTCCTGGTGTTCTCCACCGGGGGCCCACCTCCTGTGGGCTGGTCTGAGTTCCTTTGGCCACGCACATCCCACTCTGAATCAGTCCAAATGTCTTTCCTCAGGGGCAAAGTGTAGCTCGGTGGTAGAGCTCTTGCCCAGCATTTGGGCTGGGCAAGATGTTGGGCTCAATCCCCGGGGTCACTCAAAGGAAACGCCTATGTAAACCTTTCCTCTAGAAAGCTTCCTGTCAGCTGCCTACGGCCATGTGTATGTTTCTTCCCTCAGTCTGCATAGTCAGCCAAGCCAAGGGGCCACATATCCCTGTGGAATTTTGCATTCCCAATAAATACTCTGAGCAAATCCCCATCCGTTTTAGTTTCACCACAGTGATATGTGTGTTGGAATCAACAGAGCTGTCTGACAGGGAAGATGTCCACACCGTGAATAGAAGCTTCCAAACAACTAATGGCAGTGGTCCCAGTATCTGAACATTTGTACCACAGCATATGTATTAAGGGAAGCAGAGAAGGGCAGGAGGCGTTGACGTTACAGACCCATACTGCTTGATTATATTCGTCCCCCTTAGGCAAGAGCTCATGCCCCCCTCTGGTTCCTCTGATACCACAAGGAAAGCCCACCAGGAAACACTGGGCAGTGGTACAGGCCATTCTTCCAGGGGGTCCTAAAGACAGGCAGACTTCTTGACTCTTCGTGAAGGTCCCTAGAGAAGCTGCGTCCTTTGTTCATCATGTGCCATTGCAAAGCAAAGCGCAGGGCAAACCTTGGAATTTACCTCCTGAAGGCATCCTCCTTAGTAAGTTGGGAAATGAATCAAAACATTAAGTTTGCACATCTTTCACTTAAATCCTGGTGTCACAAAGCAGTTCAGCACTGTAACAAAATACATGGGATCATTAGCTTAGAAAGTTTCGTTTGGGCTGACAGTTTGGGAGGTTTCAGCCACAGTGCTGGCTGTGGTTCTGAGCCTGTGGCAGGCAGCACATCGTGGCAATATGTCAGGGGGAAGCTGATCACCTCCTGGTGGCCAGGAAGCAGAGAGAGAGGAGGGGCAAGGTCCCAATATGCCCTCCTCGGAGTCCCCCATGGAACCAGGAACTCCCACCAGGCCCACCATTAAAGGCTCCATGCCCTCCAACAGTGCCATGGCTGGGGGCCAAGCCTGTAATCCACGGGCCTTTAGGGACACTTATCCAAACCAACCCAGTCCTCATGAGCAGCTTTTACTATTATAAAAACAAACAGTGCACTGGGGGCAGCTCATGATCAAGCTCTTGCTTAGCCCGCACAGGGCCTGAATTCAAACCCCACCACCAAAGAAAAAAGGACGGTATCTTTGAACCTCACTCACTGGCACCGTCTTCTTGGACTCAGTCTTGCACTGGGTGCCGGCTTTTGGAGAGGGGCTAGCTGATGATGCAGAGAAGTTTCTCTAACAGGAGGGTGTGAGAAACCAGAAGAGGGGTCCCTGGGTCCCTGGCTTTCTCTCTAGGTTGGCTCCTGTGCAGGGCCAGTCAGATGTGCTCAGAGCAATGCTGAGGCAGAGGACATGGGCTCAGCGCCCCCACCCCCACCCCCACCCCACAGAAGGCCCGGAGGAGCAGGGGGGCTCCACAGCCCACACAGCATGGCCACCAGCTATGGCAGGAGTAACAGGCAGGCAGACTGCAGAGGCATGCCAGGCACCTGGAAGCCGGCACACCCCGGAGCGGCCGGCACAGCTAAGCCAGGTGGTTCTGTGCTCCTCACATGATGGCTGGGCGGGGGAGGGATGCAGCACCAGGTCTCTACCCCAGCGGCAGCTGTTCTTGCAACTGAAATTCCACCAGCAGGCATAGCTCGTCCTCTGACCCTGGCCTCCACTGTCCCTCTGTTAACCCACTGGGATAAGGCTCCTGGGGGAAAAAGGGCAGCCACTTCTGAAGCACTGCGAGTTCTGCTCCCATCATGCCCCTAGGGGTCCCTGCAGGAAGGGGCAGAGCTCGCGCCAGTGGTACAGGGGCGTCTGCCGGGGGATCTACTCTGAGCCCACACACTACAGCCAGGCGGTGTGGCAGGGCCCGCAGCGAGCTGGGCTGGCAGGCACAGGCTACAACCTGGGTTCCATGCAGCATGCGAGCTTTATGTAAGTTTGTTTTATGATTGCAAAAATAACGTATTTTCATACTAGAAATATTAGAAAACAGATAAGTAAGTTTAAAAGGGAAATAAAAGCTACTTAGGGTTCCTGCTTGCCACTCCCAGGGTCATTACTATAAATGCAGTGTGTGCTCCTTCTGGTTTTTTATTCACACGTAAATGTTTTTTTAAATGAGATATTTTTCAGAGATACTTCTTTGTAGTCCTTTTTGTTTAAGAATATTTGGGACCTCCTCTTTCGAGGCTCACTGGGCTGCCCCAGTGCCCTCGTGGGGAGGAGTCCAGGCTGGGTTCTTTGAGCTTTCACCCTTCCCTTCATCTCCCTACCTCACCCCTTAAGCATCCCTCGTTGGCACTTGGGCAGAGAACTCAGGGTTTATTTATTTATTTATTTATTTATGTTGTAGTACCAGGGATTGAACTCAGGACCTTGTACTTGCCAGGCAGGCACTTAGGCCGCTGCACTATCTTCCCAGCACACTTGGTATTTAGTCTTGGACTTTTATTCCTCAGTTTTGGCTAAGTGCTTAGACTTAACCTATTGGCTTCAAAAGTAGTGGATAATGTTGTATAATGTGTGGCCCAGTTACTGTAGCAACTGGTTATGGTTTAGGCTGAGGCTGTCCCCTAAAGGCCTCATGTGACATGGGGTGATATAGCAACCTGCTGTTGGAGGTCAGTCAGGTCAGAAGAGGTGGGGCCCTGGGGTGTGACCTGGAAGGGCTCTTCTCTCCTGGCTCTTCCGCTTGCTTTCTGCTCCCTGACCAACATGATGTGACCAGCCTCCTCTGGCCAGGCCTTTCCACCAGGCTGCTTCTGCGCTGAAGGCTTCGGACCATGGCATGAGGCTCAAGCCAAAAGAAACTGCAGTCCTGTAAGCTGCAGGTGCGGGCTGTTGGGTCTCGGCAAAGACAGAACGACTAGGGCAGTCTTATCTCCACTCCATTCGCTTCGATCACAGGTAACAGCTAAAAACCAATAGCAGAAGAACACCAGGAAATAGCTAATATTTTGGTCCTAGCCCTTCAAGGTCAGTGGGGACTCTGGAGATAAGAGAACCCGTACTGTAACATCCTATATCTCACTGGTGTCCCAAATTTTCTGTTTTAGTAATTTTAATTTTTTTTTTTTTTTTTTTTTTTTGTCTTTTTGAGACAGGGTCTCGTTATGCAGTTGTGGCTGGCCTTGAGCTCACTTTTGTAGCCCAGGCTGGTCTCGAACTCACACCGATCCTCCTGCCTCAGCCTCCCAAGTGCTGGGATTACAGGCGTGAGCCACCACACCCGGCAGTAATTTTAATTTTAAATGTTAAAGAACCAATGTTGGGAGACAGCTCCTTAGTAGAAAATTCCCTCGTATGTCTGAGGCTGTGGGTTCAATCCTCTGCATTGCCAAACAAAATTCATTTACTGTGGGTTTCATGGCATGAATTCTGTCAAAATGAAGCACTTTATCTTATTAAATTTAGAAAAGTAAAAAAAAAAAAAAAGAAGAAGAACACCAGGAAGCTAGCTCAGCTTCCTACAGTAGGCGACAGTCCTGCTGAACTCAGCCAAGAATTCCCTTTTGCAGCCAAATCAGAGTTGTGTGTAGGCATACTCATGCCAAGCAGCTGTGTGTAGCGTGCTTTCTTTTGTATGTATTTTGCACAAGGTCTCACTACACAGCTCAGACTCATAGTGATCCTCCTGTTTTCAGCCTGCCTGATTCCAGGCATGCACCACCATGCCCAGACTGCAATAGCCAGCTCAGCGTACCCTGGGCCAGGGCCAGAGTGGCACATGGTGCCAGGGATCAAACCCCGGTGCCTGCACTTGCCTAAGCAGGCACTTAGTCTGCTGAGCTATTTTGCCCAGCCATGTCTTTAGGTTTTGGACATCAGATCTTGGCTATGATCGTTCTATTTCTCTTATCACTACTCTGTGCTGGCATTGTCTCAGTTAATTTCCTCGTTGCTGAGCTAAAACAACCAACATCCAAAGTTAAAGTCCACAGCAGAGTGGCATGGCAGGAGGCAATCGTTCGAGGTGGCAGAAAACAGCAAAATAGCCAGGGCACAAAAGGGAGCAGGGGCACAAGCCCCCTCCCTGCCTTACACTGCATCCAGGCTGCCTGCCCAGGGGTGCATGAGGCTGTGGCGGGACACCTAGCCACAGACCCTAACGGCACAAGAGCAGCAAGGGAAAACGCAGACAGCCTCTTTCTGCTGCTCCGATCACAGGCAGGGCACCTGCCCTGTGGTGGGTGTGGCTCTCACAGCCTTAATCCCAGCCCCGGAGCATGAGTCCGTCCCGAACTCTAGAAGCCTGCATTTTTTTTTTTTTTTTTTTTTAAGATACAAGCTCTACTTCTTTCTTTTTTTTTGTGGGACCAGGGTTCGAACTCACGACCTTGCACTTGCCCAGCAGGCACTTGTGCCTCAGAGCTATCTCCCCAGCCCCAGGCTCTACTTCTTAAATTCTATTAATATCATAAATGTTCCCAAGTGTTAGTCATCAGTGGGATTAATACTGCATCGCCATAAACATATTATTAAGAATATACTGGAGCTGTTTTCCACGTGGATCTGTGCTCCCTGTGGCAGGGGACAGCGGATTCTCCTGGAAAGGGCCAGATAATCACTGTGGCGGCCTTAATGGCGTGCTCGATCTTGGTCTGAGCCACTCGCCTCAGCTGTTGCAGCAGCGAGCAGTGTTCTGGGTGGACATGTGTCCTCCTCAAATCCATCTCCTGATGTCCTAGCTTCTCAGGCCTCAGGATGGGAGCCTCTCATGGGGATATGGTTGTCCCAGGGACAGTTACGGTGTGGTCATCCTGGGGTGGGCAGGGTGCTTCCCCCAACAGGATCACTGTTGTCCTTAGAAAGAGGGGCAACTGGGACATGAACAGACACACGAGGAAACGGCCGTCTGTGGGCCCAGGAGAGAGTCCCAGGACGGGCCTCTCCCTCCCAGCCCTCCGTACACTGTGAGCCTGGATTTGCAGCTCCCAGAACTGGGATGGACGCGTGACTGCTGCTGTGCGAACGGTTCAGGTTATGGTGGACCATCACGGCTTCCCGAGTGAAGCGACTTGCCAGCCACCCATGCCTCGAGCACAAAGGGGCCCACTGGGGTGGTTGTGCACGCCTGTTACCCCAGCAGACAGAGGCAGGAGGCTCGCTGTGGAACTGAGCCCAGGCTGGGCTACACAGTGGTGCAAGCCCAGCCTGAACTGCATGGTGACACCCTGTCTCGAAGAACTACAACAAAACAAAATGACAGCAAAACAAAGCACAAATGAACTTGCTTGAGTCTCCATAAAGTTTATTCTCACATTGAGCACTGGCTCATGGGCCAAGGTTTACTGACTCCTGACCTCCAGGATCACTTTTAGTAACTTATCAAGGTCCCTCAGAAGAGACAAACTACAACTTATTTAAATAATCTTCTAAGCCGGGCGTGGTGGCTCACGCCTGTAATCCCAGCACTTGGGAGGCTGAGGCAGGAGGATTGGTGTGAGTTCGAGACCAGCCTGGGCTACAAAAGTGAGCGCAGGACCAGACTCAACTGCATAGTGAGACCCTGTCTCAAAAAGACAAAAAAAAATAAAAATAAAAATAAAAAAATAAATAATCTTCTACTAGTGGATATAAAAGTTGCTTCTCATTATTCACTGTTATCACAATGTAACATTATGTATTTATGGGTCATATTCTTTTTTTTTTTTTTTGGTCTTTTTGAGACAGGGTCTCACTATGCAGTTCTGGCTGGCCTTGAGCTCACTTTTGTAACCCAGGCTGGTCTGGAACTCGCACCAATCCTCCTGCCTCAGCCTCCCGAGTGCTGGGATTACAGGCGTGAGCCACCACGCCCGGCTGCATTTACTCTTTTCTTTCTTCTTTCTTTCTTTCTCTTTCTTTCTGTAGCAGGAATTGAACTGCGGACCTCATGTTGGCAGGCAGGTGCTTATGCCGCTGAGCTGCATCTCCACCTGCTCTTCTTTGTACCATGACTTGCATCTAGATGCCCTTCCAAAAGCCCCCCGTGCTTGTAAGTGGGGCTTATTGGAAGTGGCCTGATCTGGGGCTTGTGAGCCTGGGTTAAGGGTGTGTGGCATGGACTAGTGTGCTAGTTGCGTTAGCACAGTTCTGAGTGCAGAGCACAGCCAAATGGATTTACACCCGTGTTCACGGGGGGGGGGGCAACCTATAGGCTCATAACCCGGATGGAATACAAAGGGGCAGAAGGAAGGTGGACTTGCTGTTTCCTGCCTGCTCTGCTGTGGACTGCTTCTCCTCTGTCCTCCCTCTGCCATGTCATTCTGCCTTGCGTTCAGCTGACTTCAGACCAAAACCTCTACAAACTGTGAGCTAAAGTAAACCTGGCTTTTTTAAACCAGTACACGTGGAGTATTTTGTCTCAGCCTTGAGAAAGCTAAGACAGATCTTGGTATCAGCAAATGGGGTCATCACTGTGACTGATGCAGGAAGAAAGAACTGATCTGGGGTGCATGACCTCCAATAGGGCACCTCCAAATGATATAGGGAAAACTGATCCCCAACCTGAAAAGTACCTGGGATGAGTTCATGTTCTCTAAAACCGAAGAATGAATTTTAGGGACAAACAGAGGTAATGAGCAGAATACATTTATTGAGGGAAAGAAAACCCCTGTCCGAGAGAGGGACAGGAGGAGAGGTCCAGAGTGGGTGTCCCCAGAAAGCTGTCTCTTCCAGGGACTTTTTTTTGGTCTTTTTGAGACAGGGTCTCGCTATGCAGCTCAGGCTGGCCTTGAGCTCACTTTGGTAGCCCAGGCTGGTCTCGAACTCACACCAATCCTCCTGCCTCAGCCTCCCAAGTGCTGGGATTACAGGCGTGAGCCACCACGTCCGGCTTACCTCTCCATCCTTAAGTTACAGCTAGGGGGCACTTTATACTAGCAATGGGGATGCTGACAAATACAGAAAATTGGTATCACGAGGGAGGTCATTGCTGTAACAACACCTTGCATGTGATGCAGAAGCCTTTGGAGCTGATTTGCAATTTAGGAAGGCCTGGAGACTAGGGCTCAAAAGCCCTACAAAGCTATAGGCAGATCCTGATGTGTCATTCAAGGCAGAACCCAGAAGACCAGAAGTCCAACAGAAATGCAGACAATGAAGGTCAGACTCAGGCAAGTTTTAGCTGCAAATGAGAACTCTTTTGGGAATTGAACTGGAAGCCATGCAAGTTACATTCTTACAAAAAAAAAAAAAAAAAAAAAAAAATTCTAGACATTTGGCTTGTATCCCAAGACTTAGAGAGAGGTTTATTTTCAGGTGGATGAGCTAATATACCTGGTGAAGCAGATTTCAAGACAGCTCAATGCTCATGTTACAGCATGGATATTTGTCTGCCCACTGCTTGACCTGACGGCCGATTTGGCATCACTGATGTGATGCTGCTTATATAGGTATAGAGAATGCAGTGGTTGTGGAGCCAGGGAGGCTTCCACACAGACTTCAAGGGGAGACCTTGATGACCAAGCCATGTGCCCTTGAGAGGAGGTGGCTGAAGGTGTGGGAATGAAGCCAAAGGTGTAACAGAGACCAGTACAACCCCAGGAAGTTGGGGATGCCAAGAACTTGAGACATTTGCTGTGAGAAATCCACAGGCATCAAACAGGACCACCCATCCCAGGAGGGGCCACACAGGCTGCAACATAGGCAAAGGGCCACCAAGCCCTTCTGGGTTCGTACTTACCACCATGTTCCCCAGATGCCAGATATGGAGCTTCCGGCTCTAATGTTTAGTCATTAACCCTTTTAGGTCTTGGTCTTCTTTTTGGGCTGATTATTTTCTATCCCTCTGTTATCCTCCTTTGGGAATATAGTAGTATTTATTCTGTGCCTCTGATGTCAGGATAACGTACAGTAACTTTTTGTCGGTGTTATAGGGATTCATGGGTTAAGAGTTTCCTTGAGTCTCACAGGAAATTTGGGACTCAGATTTTGAGCAATGCTAGAACTGTTGAGACTGGAGAAAAGGAAGTATTGTACTTTTGGTTGGATTCAGGATCGTTGTATCATGTTCGGTAGAATTACGAACCCTCTTCCCATGCTGGGGATGGAATCTAGGTAGAATTACAAACCCTCTTCCCATGCTGGGGATGGAATCCAGGACCAATCTTTTTTAGTTTGGAAGAAAAGATGTCACTAAGCTGCTCAGGATGGGTGCAAACCAGTAATACTTCCGATTAGGCCTCTCAGAGTTCTGGGATTGTGTGCATGCACAATACCACCTAGGTGGTTACCATCTTTATTTGGAGACTGATTATAGATTAAGATGTGTTTGGATATCAAGTTAACATGGGGTAGAATATGACCATTAAGCCTAATTTCCAGCTTGGTTTGGGGATGCCTTGGGAAATAGGAAAGCACACCATGGGTGGGTCATGCAGCTTCAACCCTGAGGTCCGTGTCTGGTCCCTGGTCCCCTCTTCTTGATGCTCTTCCTCTACACTGTTTCCTCACCACCATGAACCAAACACCTTTGCTCTGCTACACCCTTCACCATGCTGCTTCTAGCTTATGGAGAGCACACCATGGACTGAACCTTCTGAAACCATAAGCCAAATTAACCCTTTCCTCCTTCAATCTTCAGGTTGAGCGGGGGTTGTACTAAAAGCAGGAAGGCTGCCTAATACAGCTACATAGGTTTCTGTGAGCATACTTCCCCTGGGCGCAGGGCAGCAATTTTGCATCCCACATTGTGCTTCTGAGGTGGACAATTATGCAGGTCAGCTGGCATAGCTATTTTAATGATCCCACAGCTCACACTGTACGACTGCACTGCAATTTCTAGACTTCCTTAGTTGGCAACAAGTTTTGCTATTGCAAACAGCGCATCCACAAGCATCCTACACATCTTCCTCTGCATGGGCATAGATGCTTCTCTGGAGATTTACCACTCTTCTCCAAACTGACTGAAAATTCTGAAAAAATTATTCTACCAAACATTGTAATAAGAAACAGACAAACTTGATAAAATTTAAAATATTTATTAATATGAATCAGTGTGCATTAAAACAAAACAATAGATACAATGGTCATTGCTGAAGAAACATTCTACTACAGAAGAGAATACAAAGTCCAAAGGTCCTGGGTGTCTACAGTGGCATCTTCTAAATACAAGCACTGGGTCCAGCCCAGATAGAAGCCCCAGACAGAACACCAGGAAAGGTGGCAGTCTGTACAGAGAGCGCACTGCCACTGGGTCACTGGATGACAGGGAAGGGTGAGCGAGACACCAGGCAGGTCTGAGTGCAGCCTGAGCCCCTCTGTGTAAGGGCTCGCTGGTCACACACCTTGCCAGGCATGTCAGAGTCAGTGAGGGTGAGGCCCACACATAAGCACTCGGCTCAACGGCCGCATGCTGTGATCCTCAATCGTCAAAGCTGTACCTTGCCATCCAAACCTCCTTTTTTTTTTTTTTTTTTATGGTACCAGGGATTAAACTCAGGACCTTGTGCTTGCCAGGAAGATGCTTAGGCCACTGAGCTATCTCCCTGGCCTCTTTCTTTCTTTCTTTCTTTTCTTTTTCTTTTTCTTTTTCAGTACCAGGGTTTGAACTCAGGTGCCAGGCAAGTACTTATTCTACCGAATGATCTCCCCAGCCTCTGTCCCTCACGTAAAGGCACTATTTTCCCTTGGGGCACAGCCCATATTCTAGGATAGAACTTAGCTCTAGGTCTTCAACCTGTTTGTCTGCAAGGCAAAGGCATAGTCAGCACTTTAACATGCCATTTCAAGCCACGAAACAGCAAGTCAATAAGTCAGTACTGTCTCTAGGGAGTTCCACTGGGAAGCAGCGCCTCCGAGAGCTCATGCTTTTCCTACGGTGCACAGCCATGAGCCAAACCAAGCCAGTCTGAAATGGGTTACACGTCAGCGTAACCAGGAGAGTCTTATTTCCACGGGTACACACGTCCCATGTGACAGAAAAAGGAGAGAAACGGCAGCAGTGGGAAACGGTGGCCAGGATGCTACATGGCACGAAAGTGCTTACATTTGGGAGCAGTGGTCTTTTCTAGGCATTACAGACTGCGAAGTGGCTGTGTGCCAATGGTCGGGATAGCTGGAAAGCTACCCACAGCCCGGGTAAGGAAGGGCGGGAGGCCTCAGGCGAGGCTGCGCTCCTGTCTTTGGGGAGATGCGCGGTGAAGACGTGCACCTGCCTTCTTTGCCAGTCGCTCTGAGTGGTGATGCTATGTACGTCTGGCCTTCGGTCAGCTCCAGTAGCTACGGCAATACAGAAGCCAAGACAAAGGCTCACCCACAGCCGGGGTCTCATTAGCGGACAGATGCCTGCATGGGGTTAAGACTGGGCATTGTATGCAAAATACCACACACCACACAACTACCGCTGCCACACTCTCTGCTGCGGTGGCCCTGGCCTTATCCCAGAAACCTGAGCTGCTGGCCAGAGAGAAGCCCAGGTGCCAAGCACAGCGGCCCAAGAGAAGGCCGACAGCGGCCTGGGCAGCACTGCGAGGAGGGCACTGCGGGGCTCCGTTTCTCTCCACTAGCGAGAGGTCCGATAGTCTCTGCGCATGCGGTAGAAGCACGCCAGGCAGGGCTGTTGATGAGGCGGACAAGAACTCTGAGAGTCTTGCGGAGGCCCTGCCAGGTCATCCAAGTGCCTCTTGCTAGCAGGTCTTGGGCTACTTCTCTGGGGAGCCAAGTGTCCCGCTTTTTAGCGTGAAGGGTGTACCAAGAATTAAACTCAGGTCCTTGCCCTTGCCAGCCAGGTGCTTGGGCTGCTGAGCTATACCCCTGGCCTCAAGTGACACTCTTGAAACCAAACTGTTCTCAGACCTTCATCCTCTAAGGCTGTCAGTCAATCACCTCTCAAAGCTGGGCAAAGCAGCAAACTCAACTCGACAGCACATCCTTGAGGTGAAAACTATAACACGTGATGAGAACCTGGCTGTGTGGCCGACAGCCATCCACGTAGAGAAAGCGAAAACCTGGCCCCAGCCCTCCGTTCCCTTCTGACCTGCAGCTGCCCGACCCTGTCCTGCCTGTGACAGCACAGAGGCATTGGCTCTTACGACGCCAGCTTGCACCGAATCAAGGCGGCTCAAGGCCCTGAACCGGCTCACAGCCTCCTTCCCGGTGTCCACATGGTGGGCCGTCCACTACAGTTATGGACCACTGGAGCTTCTCAGTGAAGAAGATTTCAGCCGGCGCTTGCGGGCACTCTGTGCCAGGACCTGCTTCCAAGGCTGTGCGCCAGCCCCACCCAGGCCCTTCATCCTAAGGGCTTCGGAAAGTCAAAGTGGCAGTGGCTTTGCATTTTCAGTGCAAATAACTTTTGTCCCTTTCTTTCCTTTCTTTCCTTGGGATTCGGACATCTTTAGCTGAGCAGATGGGGAATCTGAATGGGAAAATCCCTCTGAGTCTATCCTTAGGCTCCTGGCAGGTCTCCCTGGTAGCCCTCTGTGCGGCTGTGTGACTGTCCCCAAGCCCAACAATGCCTCCTCTCTCTGGCTTTGCTGTATCCTATAGTTAGTTTTTGTTATATTATTATTAGAATTGAGGGGCTGGGGAGACAGCTCCATGGCACAAGTAACTGCCTGGCAAGTGCAAAGTCATGAGTTCAAACCCCAGGCTTACAAAAATAAAATAAAATAAAATAAAATAAAATAAAAAGAATTGAGACTCAAAGCACTCTTTAGCCAATCTCTCCCCAGATATGACACTGCCGCACATTCTTAGGAAATAATACTGCGTGACAGACCACCCTGAGAGAGTAGGGACTCACTGCCATGCGGGTGACGTGGCAGGGCAGTCCTCTGAAAGTCTGTATGCTCCTGCAGCCCTGCCCACGTAGCCCCGACTAAGCTGGCGCTTTCCAGCTGGCCTCCCAATCTGAGAGTCTTCCGCAGTATTGTGGTGTGACCGGATCTGTTTGTCTGTATCTGACAGAAACTTAGAAAAGTGATCACCAACTAAACTGAAAGGAATGTGCATGGTGAGTTCTTCAAACATTTTTTTCTCCTCTTCTGTGGCAGTCTAAGACTCGTCTTGAATGGCGGTCCAGTTACGCTTCTCTGGCTCCTCTCGGAATCCAATAAATAAAGGCTTATTTCCCAAACAGTGGAAATCTAATTTTCTATATTAAATTTGCTTCCGGTGAAGGCCAGTCAGGTAAGGCAGGCACAACATGAAAGATGTCACTGGAATCTGGCCAGGTGACACAGGACTGAAAGGAGAACGGTACTCACGACTTGTGGACCAATCCAACAACGTTCTAATGCTTTTAGCAACTGCACCTGTTACCCAGTGAGCCCAACTTGGCTGGTGTTGGCACACCACCGGGCACACTGTGGCTGTGTCTGCCCCACTCCCTTTTAGAGACACATCCTGCCACTTCCTGCAGCCTCAGGAGCATGCCGGGCCTCATTCGCAGAGAGCAGGGACAGTTCCTGAGGCGGCAGTGCCCTGGGCACGGGGTCAGCAGCACCGCCGGCCCTGTGAGGGTGGCTTCCCGCCATGGATGCAGATCACCCCATTGTTGCCCTTCTCATGGGGATCCAAGGGTGGGATCTGGCGACCTGCAACAGAAAGGGGTGAGGGTGAGTCCTTCTTCCTGTCCACAGTGCTCTTGGCCACATGGTGTGTGGGTCCCACAGAAGACTGGTGCCTGCCTGCCTGCCTGCCTACCTGCCTGCCTTCCTTCCTTCCTTCCTTCCTCCCTTCCTTCTTACCCTGCCCCCTTTCGCCCTCCTTCCCTTCATCCCTCCCTCCGCTCCCAGCTCTGCCGTATGAAGTCAAACCCATATCTAGAAACCTAAGGGAAATACCGCTGCTTCCAGAACCTGGTGATGCCCTGCCCACCCTCCTTGGCCCTCAGCTCACCTCCTCCCTGCCAGCTTCCCACCACCGGCCCTGCCTTTGTGGCCTGACTTCAGCAGCACCACTGAGGACTCCTCTGTGTCTTCCACTTCCCCAAAACAGCACTAGCTCTCCATAGTATGGGCTTGGCAAACACTCCACCAACCCCTCCTGCCAGCACACGCAGCCCACCAGCTAGAAAGCCCCTCAGAGACACTCTTCACAGCAAATGGGGTTTTACTGTCATTCCCAAGCAATCTCATTTCCATTTAATTTAATTTGAAAGTAAGCACAAACTAAAATTGGAAGAGCAAGGACAGGGATCGGAGAGGTGTAGCTGAGGGGTATGGGCTGTTGTTGGACACCACAAAACTCTTTCCACTGGGCAGGGCTGCCAGTCACACATATCTGAACTGCACCCTCGAGATGGGTGAATTTCTTTTCAATGAACTTAGTTTTAGGCACTGAAATCTGGCGATAACAACCTTACACAACCTCACAGTCTTCCAAGATTTTCCCAGAGCCTGTCCCCAACTAATGCTGTGAATTTGTGTACGGCCATTATCACCATGGTTTCCCTGTAATTCAGAGAACGCGGGTTATTTGCAACAGTTGTGCCAACAGTAACTGGGACAGGCAGGCCTCTGATCGTGATCCACACCTCGACATTCTGAGAGGTCGCAAAGCCCGCATCCTGCACTGTGTTGCACCTGCGCCTCCGTTGATTTTTCTGTCACCCCTGGAGATGGCATGAAACGCTAGCACTAAGACGAGGACTTGGAAGGGCTGGCAAGGCAGCACTTCATTTGCTAAGTAACCAGGATTATAAGGGGAAAGGAAAGCACTGGCAAGCCAGTGCTCCCTGGTTTCAAAACCAGGGTCCTCTCGTGCAAAAAGATGTTACTCAAGGAGCATCGTGTGGCCCACAGCACACGGGCCAAGGTGGCTCTGTCCAGGCGACACCAAGAGCCTTGCTCACAGGGTGCTCGGGCTCTGCGTAGCTGGGTCCAAAGCTCAAGTATGACGAGGAAGTCCACTGACATTTAAGACCGTCCCACGATCACCCACGGAGCATAGGAGAGCTCTGTAATCACTTCTGCAGCTGTCGCTTCTGCTGTCCCCTAAAAGCCAAAGCAGTTCCACCCAGCTTTGCTGGCCATTCTGGAAACAGTTAATGCGCACCCGGGAACCAAAACACACAATAAGAAGGCTTTCTCTCCCCTGGGCCTGCTGTGTTTTATGAGTCACAGCTTAAAGGGTGTAAACAAAATGCCTCTTCAACTTTGTCAGCCTCAAGTGACAGGAATGGAAGAAGATTCCCAAGGACTACCAGACCTCTTTGAAGGTTTATTCAAGTGACATTCTATTGCTGACAGGGTGCTACCTCCTCCCCAGAGAAAACGCTGTGTTTTTGGAGGATGTGCAGTGTCACACTGCATCCTCGTTTAAATTAATACCTCTTCAGATAGTGGCTGAGGCATTCTAGCAGGAGCCCCAGCCTTCGCGGCTGAAAGACTGTGGGACACAATTACAATTCTGAGCGGCACAAGCTGTTGCCCTTGTTAGCATGAAGGACAAGACCTGTTTGCTAGTCAGCAGAAAGCGCTGCAAGTTTAACTTTGGTGACAGCGGCAAGCCAGTGCTCCTTTCTAGCACCGACCTTGGGCTCTTCGTACTTTGCATGACACACGTTCACATCACAAGTCTTCATAGTGTTTCTTATTCAAAATACCTCAACATATAGCAAAAATATGTCAGCTATTTCGGCACACACAGCTGACAGGAACGTGGGGGGCCGCGTGACCCCCTGCTCTTCCCGCCTCCCACTTCCGATCCTTGGGCTGCACGAGGTCTCCAGAACGCTCCCTTCCCCCAGGCCCTAAGTGGCTCCCACACTCTGCAGTCCTCGCTGAACCTGACTTCTTAGGTGCTGAGTTCTTTTCTCATCAGGATAATCAAAATCACCTGCATCAGACTAGACTCCAGCCATATCTGGCCCATGGTGGGAGCTAGGCGCTGCGGCCAGAACCAACCCCCGCAGGCACCTGCTTTATCTTACCCATACACGCCTGTGATGATGTTTCATTTACCAATCAGGCACGGGAAGATTAA
Source organism: Myocastor coypus (assembly GCA_004027025.1). Taxonomy (NCBI): domain Eukaryota; kingdom Metazoa; phylum Chordata; class Mammalia; order Rodentia; family Myocastoridae; genus Myocastor; species Myocastor coypus. The sequence goes on along the minus strand of PVJA010008582.1, from coordinate 43,213 downwards.
TATAGTAACGATTACAGCCATGTGCTGTACCAGTAGTCACTAATGCCTGAATGGCTCCTCTTCACTCCTCGCCACTTGGTATTGTTAGACAGAGGTGGGCAGTGGGCAACAGGCATCACAGGAAAGCAAACGCCGCCGTGTTTCTCAAAGGCAGGCTTAGCGAGCTTCCCTCAAGACAGCACTGTGCCCCTGTGCAGAGAGGGTTCCGGGGTGGAGACTCAGGGGCCCCGCTCAGTGGACTCGGGACAGTTCCTGAGGCCTCCGCACCTTCCCCTCTTCATCCAGGAGGAGGACGACGGAGAGAGCCGATGGCCCTGAAGGAGACGGGCACGCAGGTCACAGAGTCAGCCCCGCGGTGGCCCTCTGGCTGCTGTGAAGACCACAGGGCATTACCGGAAGGCTGCACCGCCGGGGAAACAGCGGAGACACAGAGAGCCATGTGCTGTAGAGCGCCCGGGGGAGGAAGTCGGGGAGGCAGGGGCAGAGACAGACGGGAGCGGTGGGAGGCTCCGGGGGATGTGACCAGGGACTGGAAATGAGACAGCCAAGGCCAGGAGACAAGCCAGGAGAGCAGGGTGTGGCTGGCAGGCTGGCTGCAAGCAGGTGTGACCTGTGGTTGACTGCAAAGCCCCAGGAGAAAGCGCCCGGGAGCAGAGGCAGGAGGACCACCTCAAGTCCAAGGCCGGCCTGAGCTACCTAGCAAGACCCTGCCTACAAAAAGAGAGCCTAAAAAGACAAGGACTCACAGCAGCTGGAGCTCACTCACGCTGCGACTCGAGCCATAGGTACAATTCAAACAAGCCTTCAGGACAATTACAAGCACGCGGACGTCTGACACTGACTGGGTATTTGGAAACAGCAAGCGATTCACAGGGTAACTGCATTGCCAATGTAGTAATATAACCATCGTTACGGCAACCAAGCCACAGATTAAGAGCATTACAGATAAACGGAAGAAACGCGCAATTTCCTTCAAAATAACCGAGGCTGGAGAAGTTTGGGGTAGCGAGGAGGCTGGCTTGGTCCTGACATACCGCTACTCACTGTTCTCCACGCCCCTACGTACTGTGTGCTCGACATTTTCCAGAGTGAAGCTCTTTCTTTGTTCAGAGTTCCCTGGAAGCCCGGTATCATGAAACCACCACCTGCACATCTTCCTGCACTGCCTTCCAAGGACGATAGCATCGTGCAAGAATATATTAGTGGTTATCCTTCATCTATGGCTCAAATAGTATGAAATCAGAATGTTACATAAACTGCTCTGTGACTTTTGTTTTGCAGGCACTGACTTGTGTTTTTTGGTCACTAGGCAGTGACTCACATCACTTCCCATCACATGTTTACGCTGGTGTACTCTGGTTGGAAAAAAAAACAAACAAAACCAGAGCCCTCTCCGGCTCCTGGAAGGTTCTGTCACTTCCTCCCTTCCACTGTGGCGAAGCTGACGCCAGAGTGCTGAGCAGAGCGAGTTGTGACAGGGACACAGGGGCATGGTGGCAAAGCCTGGCGCTGCCTTCTTGGGCTTATTCTCCGTTACTCTACATGCAGCCCAGCATGGGTGGCAAGCCCTTCAAGCCTCAGTTTCCCCACTGGTGAGATGAGATAGCAGCAGTGCCTGTCTCCTAGGATAAATGGAGCACTTGTGGGCCACCACGCAGGGGCACAGCTGTAAGAACGCTCAGAACAGAGAGCTCTGCACACCCGAAACGTGGCACTGATGCAGGCCTTGGTGTGCACTGCCGCCAGGCTTCTGTCCGCAGGAGGCCGAGTGTGCAGAGCAGAACCATAGCCAGGCCCCAGGGCACGTGCACTAGGCACCATCAGACACTTCATCCCCAGACCTCGCACTGCCGCGACAACTCGGGCACCCTTCGCTTTGTCTCTTTAAGTGCAAGGAGTGAGCTAGAGATTGTTCTTAAGGGATACAAGAAGTGTACGGGTCCCGTGCAAACATGACACTACTGCATGTAAGGACCTTGAGCAGCCTCCCATTTTGCTGCCCTAGAACTTGTGCCCTTGGATATGAGGGGACAACTATGCAACTCAGGCTGGCCTTGGGCTCACTTTATAACCCAGGCTGGTCTTGAACTCCCAACAATCCTCCCGCCTCAGTCTCCCGAGTGCTGGGATGATAGGTATGTGCTACTACACCGGGCATGACTGCTGTCTTTTTTTATTTTTATTTTTATTTTTATTTTGTTTGTTTGTTTGAGACAGGGTCTCACTATGCAGTTCAGGCTGGCTTTGAGCTCACTTTTGTAGCCCAGGCTGGTCTCGAACTCACAATGATCCTCCTGCCTCAGCCTCCTGAGTGCTGGGATAATAGGCATGAGCCATCACGCCCGGCTATGACTGCTGTCTTTTAAGAACTGCCTGAAATGCCAGAGGGCAGGAGGCTGAACAGGAGGATAGCCGTGAGTTCAAGGCCAGCCTGGCTACATAGTGACAAATCATCTCAAAAAAAACCCCCCAAAACCAGGCTAAACCGAAACATATCCAGAATCGCCAAGACCATGGGCCTGTTAGGAGCTTGGGTGTCCTGCCCACCCCCTGCCATGACTCATGGCACAGGCACCCTGGATGGCAAGGACGGAACAACCTCTTTCCCTTTCCCTTTCCCTCACCTGCTAAGTTAACCCACCTTTGACAGCTGGCTGTACCACGTGAAAACTTCGCCTAGGATTTGCCTGGTTTCAACCTTCCTTATCATGCCCCCAGCCAGAGGAACTACCTAGGGGACCACAAAACCCCCATGGACTGCAAACAGCCGAGAAATTAGCACAGAACAAGACGCCCAGCCCTGCACCCTCATTGCTCATTTCTGAGAACGCCCATTCAAGCTTTTCTAAGCTAATGGGATCGAGACTCCACTTGCATTAATTCTTTTCAAACAAACATCCCCTCCCCATCCTCAAACTAGCAAAAACACCAAAAGCATCCTCAAATGTCTCCAAGACTGCTTTTGTGGGGGGGGGGGTCTTCTTAGACAGGGCCTAGATATGCAGTCCAGGCTGGCCTTGAGTTCACTAGGTAGCCCAGGCTGGTCTCAAACGCTCAGCGATCCTCCTGCCTCAGCCTCCTAAGTGCTGGGATCACAGGTGTGCACCACCACGCCTGGCTTCCAAGCTCAGTTTCCGTAAGAGAAAGCCTTGTTCTCCTCTTCTCTGCAGTTGAAGCCGACAGTAACAGGGCGGAGCTACGGGTCAGGGTTGGTCCTACCCCAGTCCAGGCTTTTCCTGCTGGGCCTGCAGTTGTACCTCACTTGCTGTCGGAGAGGGCTCAGAATAAAACAACAAAATACAGCCACGCAGGATGGACTAGTGTCACGCACCCAAGCTGCGGCTGCTCACTCCGAGTCCCAACAGGGCCTAAGCAATCCAGCGGCAGGCATGCGTCCCAAGGCTGGTCCTCCTCGGCAGGCAACAGCACCCGGCCGAGTCTGCGTACCCTCCCTAGGCCCCAGAGCTTCCGCCCCAGGCTGCTCCCTGTGCTGCGGAGCATTCCAGGTTCTCCTAAGGAGCCTGACGGCTTTGGGTTTTGAACCCTGCAGTACATCAACAGAAATAGGGTACTCTTGGTGTTTTCGTATCCAATTTGAGAATTCAAATTTCAGTCATTTTCTTGGCCAAGAATTCTTCTTCTTATATTTCAATTTGAGGAGAAATTTTAAAGCTCAAATCCAAGGTGGAAGAAACCAAGGGAAAAAAAAAAAAATGAACACGGCCTGGGGAGAAAAGCATGGCAGGAAATCAATGCGTGCAGTCGGGTAAAGAACGAAACAAGAGGCCCAGAACGCGGACAGCGGGCCGCGCCGCGCAGAAACAAGGGGCCCAGAAGGGAGACAGCGGGCCGCGCCGCGCAGAAACAAGGGGCCCAGAAGGGGGACAGCGGGCCGCGCCGCGCAGAAACAAGGGGCCCAGAACGCGGACAGCGGGCCGCGCCGCACAGAAACAAGAGGCCCAGAACGCGGACAGCGGGCCGCGCCGCGCAGACTACAGGGCCATTCGCAGCCGCGCTGCAATGAGATCCTCAGCAGGGCAGCTTCGGGCTTTAAAGAAACACAGTATTAGATGTGTCAATGCAGTACTCAGTGTGGCACTCGGAGAGGCTGAGGCAGGATGACTGCAAGTGTAGCTTAGGAAACTTAGCAAGACCTTGTCTCAAAAAATTGTGTGTGGAGGGGGAACCTGGGGATGTAGCTCAGGGCAAAGGCCATGGCTCAGTCCTAACACTACCCAACAAATAAACAAACAAGCACACAAAGCACAATGAACAATCTCCAGTTAGAAAGCGCACCAGCATGAGCTCCGTTCAGAAAGCACAGCTGTCTCATTTCTGCTTCATGACCACTCAGGGAGGCGTTTGTGTCTTCATCCAAATCGCTGTGAATTCATTTTGCCCAAGAACACCTCTCTAAGGGGCTTGCATTCTAACTCATTCTGGATGTCTCACTGCATCTTTTCTCTCAGACGTGTCCGTCTCTGGAACATCGATCTGGAGAGTGCAGGTGTCAGCAATCTCCAGATCTATTTTAAGATCAGGGAGGAGCACACGTAATCCAAGCAGGAACAGCAGCAAGGCCAAGAAGTGAGCAGTCTGCCACAGCATAGCCAGGCGCACTGAGAAGCGCTCTGAATTCAGCTGGAATTGGGCTACTGACCGCCTACTGTGGAGAAATTCACCCGAAGGCATGGAGGCAAAGGGAAGGCACCAAAGGAGCGGCAGGAAGGTGAGGACTGGGGAGAGACAGAGGGACGAAGGAGAGATGGGTGGATACCCAGGACAGTGATGGAAACCTAGAGCAATGGACGAAAACACAGAGCTGGACAGATACACAGAAACGGAAGGATACCCAGGAGATGGAGGGATACAGAGAGATAGAAGCATACACAGAGACATGGACAAATAAAGAGACAGATGGATATCCGGACAGATGGATGGGTACCCAGAAGGACAGAGGGATACACAGAGATGGCTAGAAGCACAGACAGACGTGTAGCGACCCAGAGATGGGCGCACAAGGAGATACGTGGATGCCCAGACAGATGGAGCTAGCCAGATGCGCAGTGAGACGGGCAGGCACACAGACAGGTGAGGACGCAGAAGCAGGTGGATATCCAGGGACGCAGATGGGTAAACCGAGAGACGGGAGCCCAAAGAGAAAGGGCCGCACAGAGACGACCCCGGCGTGCTGCCGTGGCTCTGAGTCTGCAAGCTCTCTCGGCTGAAGGAGTCATAGATACAGCCTAATAACGGAAACAACGGTGCATGTGCCATAGAAGATGAGGTCATCGGCTCGGGTGCTCTGTGACTTGCTGGGAATGAATCATTTCGCAGCCTCAGTGCCTCTGTGCTTTAGGCCAGACACTTGTCTTTCTCCTAAGTGAAGCAGACTGCTGGGGTCTGACCTGTTAGTGGCTCCAAATTCCCACAGCTGTGGTCAGACACTTCCTACATGGGAGGATTTACACTTACACGGAGAAATCTTTCACGCTCTTAACACCTACACTTAGACTTGTTGATCCCTCTAGGTCCCTTATTTGTTATTTTAATAAAACTTCACTCGGCTTGCAAAGTCTGAGCTTGTGTAGCAATCTCAAGGTGAATTTAGGACATGCAAAGTTCTGAGCTTCCTCGGTGTCGCAGAACAGCAGAAGCTGCGAAATTAGAGGTATCTGAGTAACGACACATGGGCGCTATTCATTAAAACGCCCTCCAAAAGCAGATGGCTTAGCAGCAGAACATACCAGAGGAGCGCAGTGCCACCAGAAAAGAGTCACCGTGCTCCGGGGAGACACGGGCTTCTGCGATGCCCACCTACTGCGCCCCATGGTGGCCTCTGGAGACACGGGACACAGCAACCCGGCTCCTCCTGCCTGCCAGAGGGGCCAAGACTGGGACGCAGCCCTGTGGCCAGAGAAACTAGAAGCCAACACTCCTAGGAGCAGACTAGGGGATGTGACACTGACCGTGGAAAATGACAGTGGGTAAACATCCACCTGCAACAGCAGAGGAGAGGAAGGGCACCGAGGACCCTGGGGGACGTGTGAGGGCCAGGGGCCGCGGGGAAGGCTCGGGGCACTGCTTCGTGTGTTTTTCTGCACACTTACGCACAGTGGAGGAAGCACAGTTCAAAACCCCCCTCCCGTGAATCCCCCATCGAGCCAACATGTGGACACACTGAGGACCCCTGCTGCGGGCTCTCGGAGTCCAAGTGAATGGACCCAAAACCGTGGCAAGGAAACGAATTCCGTTCTGGGCAGGAAGCCTGTGCTGCCTGGGGACCCTGCCCACAGTGACTCCAGGCGGAGGACGGCAAGTGCCAGGGTCCTTTCTGCAACCATCCAGCACCACGCCATCTGAGAACACCTGCTAGCTGCTCAGGTGTCCCGCGTGGCCTGCGAGGCCAGTCTGCCCCTGCACTACCAACCTCCGGCACGCTCCGATCGAGCTGTCCCCAGGACCAGGCTCAGAGCTCTGTTTCCCTGCACACCATGGGCCTGAGCCGCTCCAGGGAAAGTCATGCACCAGAGACAGCGATGGATGCCTACAGACATGGATGAGAACACAAAGATGGACAGATACGCAGGAGGGGGCGCTGGGCGTTGAGGGCACCCGTCAGCAGACAGCTCTCTGCTTGGGCCACTCAGGCGAGGCAGACAATGCGACCCAGAATGGTAAGAAGCGGGCTGTCCTGCTTCAAAGTGGATCTGCTCACAGAAAGGAGGAAACCTTCCCAAAAGGCACCCACTCACTCCCGACCTCTGGTCACAGGGGACAGAGATGTTACTTTCAGCTACTGATCATCAGGCAGACGCCAAGAGGCTGCCACCCCTTCCAGCCATCTACTTCCCCTCCCCTCCCTGAGCACGCTAAGAGAAAGCACTACAAACCAAAGGCATCATCCTAAATTAACTTTTTACAACAATATTTGTTATGGTTTATGTCTAGTTGTCCCCCTAAATCCTCATGCAGTCATGGGGCGGGGACTTCTTGAGTTTGAGACTTGACTCATGATCCACTGGGAGTATGTGTTTTAGTACTAATGGGATTACGGGTCTGAGTACTTCTGGGATTGTGGGAGTGGCCTAAGGCAGGCTGAGGCAGAGAGCCTGATGCAATTTAAAGAGAGACAGACCTCGACTGCCTCATCCTCTGCCTCCCCGAGCAGCTGGAATGCACGCGAAGCCGCGGCCCCGGCTTCGTTACTCACTGATCCCTTGAAAGAGCTCCTCGATGTTAATGGCGTGCTTGGCGCTCGTCTCCACCACGATGGCGCCTATGGATTCGGCATAGTCCTTTGCATCCTTCAGGGAAACCTCCCTGGAAAGAGGTCAGATGTGGAGAGAAATGAATGCCCGCCTGTCACAAGCAAATAAGCCCAGGAGCCCAAACCCACGTGCAGGTGGGCACGCAGCCCCTTTAACTTCCCACAGATAACAGCGGAGGGGCAAAGTGAGGGCTAGACGCCCAGCTCTGGACTCTGGGCGCCAGCCTGTGCACCATGAGGACGAGCCCAGGAGGCACAAGGCGAAGCTCAGGCCCACAGGAGGAGGCCAGCTGGAGGAACAAGGAGTCTGGACGTGGCGCTGCGCTCCAGCCTCAGAGCCAGGCACTTGGAGCTTCAACAGTCATGGCGTCCAACTTCCACTGTGATGGCATTCCGCAGTGGATCTGGAAGGGGCGCTAGAGCTAGGAGACCCGCACCTTGGGTGCGGGAGTGTGGCCAGGCTCCCTGTGCTCGGCCCCTCCGCTGGGGAAGGAGCGACGCCCCTCCCTCCTGGTGCACAATGCTCTCAGGGCCCTGGAACCAGAATGGCCAAGCTGCTGGAGCCCAGACAGCGAGCTTGCCGGGCTCCAGAACTTCGGCTGCTCTTTCAGTTACGTTCAGCTATCCGTGGTGCTGTTCCGGCGGCACAGACCAGCCTACGGCAGCTTGGTTTTAGTCTTCTTTCCACTCCACAGCTCCATATTACAATAAAATAGCACCGTGTGTGTGGGCACGTGCACAGGCTTCTCGAGACACTCCACACGCAGCAGGAAAACAACAGAGAAGCATCCCACCTGTCCTGAGCATGTACGGACTTCCCCACATACGCACCCTTCTGTAAACAAGGCAGTGTAGCAGCTATTCACACGGCCCTGACAGGGCCCCGTGTTACACATCACATAAAGAAGACGTAAAGTACACAGGAGCAGGCACGCTGGTTCCACGCAAGCTCCACGGCATCTGACGTAAGGGGACCGAGCACCCACACACTTTGGTATCTGCACAGTGTCCTGACGCAGATCCCCCAGGACACCAATGGGCAGCTACTCTGTTACACAAACCAGGGACAATATGGGACACCACCTGCCAACTTGGAAGTGGACCGACTGTCGCGATGGTGTGAGCCCTGTATCCGGGCCTCCCACGAAGGGCTGAGGACAGGCTCCCTCCCTAAGCGAGCAGTCTAAAGCCATCACTGTTTGCCATGGGGAGGTGTGGCAGTTCATCTGAGATGAGCCGGTTCTCCTCTGGAAGTTTCTTTGTTCGGTCATTGTTTGACAAGCAGCTCATGTGAGGGAGGTCCTATCACAGTACCAGAGCATAGACTGGTCCCCACCTACGGGACCTGCAGTCTGCAGCACAGACGAGATGCACAGGGGCCTGAGGCGCAGAAGGGGTACAGAAAGAAAGTGACGCATCGTGGTCGAGGGACCAGGAAGATGTCTTGGAGCGAGGCTACTGCTCCTGTAGTCAGGATGCTGAAGGGAACTCAGGTGAGAAGCTGACAGAGTCCTGAGCAGAGGCCTCAAGTTAGAAGAGGGTGCTGGTCCTGTACGTGAGAGGGCTCTGCGTCCAGCACTGCCTGGGTGATGGCGGCCTGACATCTGGAGTCTGCCAGGCAGACCTGTGGGGAACTTGGGGACACTTGGGCGTGTGGCTTAAGTCTGCAAAGGGGCAGCACTGGGGTGCTGAACTGCCAACCCAGGGGGTCTGCCTTCCCTCGGGATTGAGCTGCAGGGTATTCTACCGGTGGTGAAGGAACGGAAAAGAGCCTCGGGCCAGCACATAAGGTAGAGGACACAAGGCGATCCCTCAGCTTTATCTCAGAAGCCCGACACAGGGCTCCGACCCCAGGACTCTACTTTTCTCCTCTGACTCTTGGTCTTTTGGTCGACAAGTGTTGAGTGTCTGTGACATGCTGGGCATTGTGCCAGGCACTGAAACAGGTAAACTGAGGCTGGGGAACCAAGTCACCGAGTAAGCACGGCTGCTCCACGGTCATGGTAAAGACCATCTTTAGACCTGCCAGCCACGTTGCACAGAGGACACACCAGGGAGAGTGACCACTGCTTCCTGGAAGCAAAGACGCCACACCCGCGGCCTTCGCCCTCTCCCTGGAGCTGACAGCCCTGCATTTTCACTTCCTCCCCTCCAGCTACAACCTCCTTCCAGGGTCAGCTTGTAAAGCCAGTACCAGCCTGACTGCAGGCCGCAGTGGCTGGCCAACACCGGGGAGAACCATTTGCTGCCAACACCTCCCACGTGCTTAAGACACTCCAGCCTAAAGCCATGGGAACCACGCTCGGCATGCTGTCAGAGCCAAGCAAGGTGAGTGGGCTGCGGGTGCTGCGGCAGCGATCTGGGCTCCTGCTATGGCTCTAGTCAAGATCCCCGGCCCCCGAGCCCCAAGGACTCATGGGTGGAGCTCTGCGGAAGGTGAGTGACTCACCCGTGTGATAACAGTTAGTCCACTGCTGGGCTCACAGCCTGCTGTAGGAAGAGGCCGCTCGCCGTGGGTGAGACCCAGAAGGGACTACAGGTGCTCACTCCTTCTAGTCCCTGGGTCCTCGATACTACTTCCTGCCACCCTACCACGGCCCGTTTCTCCCCTGCTACACTGCCTCCCTGCCTTGGACCAGTCAACTACAGACTGAAACCTTGACAAACTGTGAGCCAGAATAACACCCTTCTCCCTCAGCTTGTGGGTGTTGGGCGCTGTGTCCCAGCAGCAAGGAGACAGCTTCTCAGTCTCTCGGTCTCCAGAGCAGGGTGTTCAGGCTCAGAAAAGCATCAAATTTCTCTCAATATCAACATGTCTGTGTGACACTCAGGGGAGAAAGCCACTGAGCAATACTAGGAGCAGCAAATCTTTGTTTACAATGCTCATTCTTTTTTTTTTTTTTTTTGTCTTTTTGAGACAGGGTCTCAGTATGCAGTTCAGGCTGGCCTTGAGCTCACTTTTGTAGCCCAGGCTGGTCTCGAACTCACACCGATCCTCCTGCCTCAGCCTCCCGAGTGCTGGGATTACAGGCGTGCGCCACCACGCCCGGCTCTACAATGCTCATTCTTATACACGCTCAAAATCAGCCTACCCGTGAGATGGAATTAGAACCGAAATGAACTTCTTTTTAACAGATGAGGAGTAATTACCACCTTCACAAGGAACGTCTCCTTGGGTAACACCCAGCCACTGTTTCCTAAGCCCTCCATCAAAGCCCTTGACATGGGCACCCTGGGAACGACTCCTGTTCCCAAGGGACCTCTCCTGATTAATGACACACGTCCCCAGCTGCTGTTCACCTGAAGGCAAGCTCCTGGTGTCACATTCAAGCCGCGGTGTCAGGTTCTCAACCACAGAGCTCAGGAGGCTGGTTCCCAGGGAAAAGGTCAGAACCTGGAATCCAAGAAGGACTAAGCAGCAGATGCAGGCTCTGCTGGGGGCGTGGCCCTTCTGAAGACGTGCTCTCCAGGTGGAAACGCAGGTTCATCCTCGTGGAGCCGCAGAGAGACCCCGGAGGGAATAACGAGCCCCAAGCTGTGGATCCTGCTTGCACTGTACTTCCTACGTGGTGCAGGGCAGTGCAGAGGTCAAGGTCACAGTATCTGCAGCAGACTGACAGGATCTCAAGCAGCCTCTGCTCGGCTAGGACCTGGGACGAGCTTCGTGACTACTCTGTGCCCAGGTCCCTTAGGGAACGCGTGCGAGTGTGACGGTGACTCTTTCCTGGGGTGGGGAGGAGTAAGATCAACTACTTGTAACAACGTGTGGCACGCAGGAAACACTCAATTCAGGTTCGCAGCAGTGCTGGTGGTAGACCTGTACGTGGCCTCTCAGGCTTAGGGACACAGCTAAGTCCCCAGAAAATTCACACTGAGGGGTAGAATATGGAGCAAACAGATGAGTTGAGGGGATTCTGATTCTCCCACCATGGAGAGGAAAGGTGATGGGCAGGTGGCCACTGGGCTCATGGGCCTTCAGGCTTCCTGTCTCACAAGAGACATAGGTACCCTGGGTAGAGCCAGTCTAGCAGGGCTCCCTAAGGGGGAGCTAGTTTTGTGATTTCCCTCCCTCCCTTCCTCCTACCTGCCCTCCGGCCTGCCCTCGCCCCTCACTCCTTCCCCCCCCACCCCACCCCCATTTCCCTTCCATTTCTTTCTCTTTTGTTTTTGCAGAGTTGAGGATCAAGCCCAAGGCTTCATCCATGCATGCTGAGCCACTGACTGGGCTATAACCCCCTGCCCCAACCAGGATTCTGCAACAGTCATCCTGAGTGCATTGGCTACACTGGGGTTGGTCAATCATGTAGACTACCCGGTCTACAAAACTTAACTCAAACACAACCCCACTGCAATTTCTGCCACATATAAACTATAGGATACTTATGTAATGTGCCTACACAGATATATATACACAACTACCACTGTTTTAGTATCTATCATTATTATTTAACCTTTTATTTATTTATTTATCTATTTATTTATTTGGTACAGGGTCTCCCTATACAACTTAGACTCATAGTGATCTTCCTGTCTCAGCCTCCCTAGTTCTGGGTGACGGGTGTGTGCCACCACACCTGGTTTCAATGGCTGGCACAGTGTGCCCACGGTTCCTAAGCTGGGTACCAGGGGTTGAGCCCTGGTCCTTGCACTTGCCAGGTAGGTACTTAGACCATTAAGCTATCTCCCCAGCCCTCGTGTTTATTATTTTTATCCAAATTAACATGTACTTATGTATTTTTTGTTGAGATAATTATAGGTTCATATGCAGTTGCATAAATAATACCAAGAGATTCCTTGTACACTTGGCTGTTTCCCCAAATGGTCACAATTTGCAAAATTAGTATGATAAGCATCAGTATGAGTGCATGTATCAAAAGATACAGGTGGAACTATTTTTTCCCATGCTAGTAATCTACAAAATATCCAAATTAGACACTGTTGTGTTCCAGTTAGGAGATGACATCTTCCTTCTGCGTCTTTCGGTCTGCCTTCGTTCATGGAATACAGTCATCCAACTTTGGGACCAGAAGGAATAAGGAGTGGCTTCTGTGCACAGAAACATTTTACCCTCAGAGTAGGCTTGCTTGTTCACCACCACAGACACAGCAGTGAGCAGTGTCACCGTCACAAGGACCCCTGTGGTGCCCTCTTCTAAACACCCCAAGTCCTCCCGCCCCCACCGCCCCGGGCAATGGCTCACTAGTTTACCTTGTTTTCACCCACATTCTATACATGGAGCCATGCCCCAGGAGCCCTTGGGCTAGGCTTCTGCTACAGACCGGATCTCCAAGGGCCCCTAATCCTGTGTGTCAAAGGACCTGTAAGGTCTGCTTTGCCTCCAGCTGTGCTGTCGCTGTCCCAGCCCTGACAAGACCTACTTCTTCCCTCAGATGGCTTCCACATCTTGGTGGAAAGCTGGCTGCACACACGTGCGTGGGCTCTGGCTGCTCAATTCTGACCCATTGCTCTGTGCGCTGAGAGCACAACTTCTGAACCCAATTTGTCTGGAACATTTATTGAAATCTCTTTTAATTTCTTTCATAGAACATCTTGCATCTTCAGCACACAAACCCTATACATGTTTGGTTAAATACATATCTGGGCATTTCATTTTCTCTCCGGCACTTAGAAAGGATATCGCATCTTTAGTTTCACTTTTTGCATACATACTGTCAATATACAGAGAGGTAACTGATTTTCTGTGTTATTCTTTTTTTTTTTTAAGAATTTTATTTATTTATTTTTCTTGTTTCACAACCTTTGTTTGTTTGTTTATTTTTATGGCCGGCTCAGCATGCCCTGAGGGCAGGGCTGGCGCAGCATGTGGTGCCGGGGATCGAACCGAGGTCCCTGCAGTCACCCACGCTTTCCTAAGCAGGTGCTTTAGACCACTGAGCCGTCCTGCCGGGCCCCTGTGTTACTCTTATAGTCTACAACTTTGTTGAAACTACTTACCATTAGGTTAAAAGTTTTGTTTGGGGACCAAGGGGATAGCTCAGCAGTCTAAGCACCTGCCTGGCAAGCCAAGGACCCAGGTTTGATCCCCAATACCAAATGCTGTGCTGGCCCCACCCCAGGCCTGCCGAGCCAACTACCGAAACCAGGCATGGAGGCGCACAGCTGTAATCCCAGAGCAGGGAGGCTGAAACAAGAGGATCAGTAGAAGTCCAAACTACATAGCAAGACTCTGTACCAAATAAGTAAGAATAATAATTTTGTTTTATGTTTGTTTGAACCAGGTGTGGTAATCTACATCTGCAATCCCAGAACTCTGGGAAGTCAAGGCAGAAAGATGGCAAGTTCAAGCCCGACCTAGGCAACTTAGGAAATTGTAAGATTGTGAACTTGAGGCCAACCTCAACTACACAGTGAGATCCTGGCTAAAAAACAAGACAAGACGAAACAAAACAAACCAACAAACCAAAAAGACTCACATGGAATATTCTCCAAGAGAAACCATGTGCTGAGCCGTAAAATAAGGCTCAAAATTTTAGCATAATTACAGTTATAAAAAGTAAGTTTCAAATTAGAGTGAATTAAATTAGAAATTATTGACAGAAATTCAGGCAACTCACAAAGACTAATTGTGTAGAAATAACAGGGAACTAAGTAAGCAACGGGTCTGAAAATAAATGACAAATACTTTGAGATTATTAAAAATAGAACACAAAAATGTCATGGGCAATGCTAACTATGGACTTATATATGACTCAGAAATTCAATGTACACCTGCAAACGTCCATGTCAGAACACTTCTCAAATAAACACGCGCAGCTCTGACCCAAAGCCTGCAGCTAACATCACAGTTGGTGGGGTGAAACTCCACAATCCACCCACAGATCAGGAGAAGAAAGAAGCCTCACCCTCACTGTAGCCCACACTGCCCTGGAGGGGCTGGCCAGGCCAACTGGACGAGAAAACGAAATAAATAAAGCATACCTACATGGGAAAGAAAGAAGTAAGACTCTTTCAGCAGAGGTAACCTAATTTTGGATGTAAGAAACCCAAAGAATTGACTAAGATGCCACCAGAACTAATAAATGAGTTTATTAACTTGTTTGAGATACTAGAGAAACATTCAAAACCTAATCATATGCCTACATTCTAGCAATGAGCCTGGCACAGTAGAATTAAGAAAATAGTCCCATTCTTTGTACCACCAAGTTTGATCTCTGACACCACACACCTTGCTAGCACAGCCCTCAGGGCAGTGCTGAGCAGACCAAAAAAAAAAAAAAAAAAAAAGAAAGGAAAAAGAAAAAAAGAGAGAAATAAACCAACACAGCACCATCAAGAATAGGGTTAAATAGGAATAAATATAACCAAGGAAATGGGAGTGTGTTTACTGGGACCCTGGGGTGCGGCTCAGCGGCGGAGGGTTTGCCCTGCATAGGCAAGGCCCTGAGTTGCAGCCCACGATTGGAAAAAAAGAATGACTTATGCAGTGAGAATATAGAATATTGCCAAAGAGCATTAAAGAAGTCCTAGAGAGGGGGAATTTAAGTTCATGAACCAGAAGACGTAGTGACAATAATCCCTAAACTGGTCTAAAACAATTAACCAATCCCTTTTAAAATCCAGCTGGCTGCCTGCCTTCCTCCTTCCCTCCCTCCGTCCTTTCCTTCTTCTTCTTTTAATTTTCTTTCCCTTCTTGTTTCTTGTTTTTGAGGTTTCTCTCCAAGAAGAGCTCTCCCGCTAACATGGCTCAGGCTGGTCCTGCCTCAGCAGGACCACAGGCAGGGCGATGACCGTGCCATAGTGCCTTCAGAACTCGCCAACACCTCTTACAGCACAGTAGCGAAAAGACCAACAATCCAGTTAAAAACTGGCAAAGGATTTGAGGAGATACTTCTCCAAAGAAGATATGCAAATTATCTGGCTCCATTAGGTCATTAGAAAAATATAAATCAAAATAACGATGAGAGAACAGAGAGATAGCTCAGCAGCTTAAGCACCTGTCTGGAAAGTGCTAGGTCCTCAGTTCAATCCCTGTACCAAAAAGAAACGAAACAAAACTATAGGCAGCAATGAGAGATGGCTAAGGGTACAGCTCAGTGGTACATCACTTGCCTAGGATGTGCAAGGCCCTGGGTTCAATGTACACTGCAACTCACACACATGCGCGCGCGCGCACACACACACACACACACACACACGCACACACGTGAAGGGGCTATAATAAAGATAGGTAATCAAAAGTGTTGAAGGAGACAAGCGTAAGTTACAACCTTGTACATCATTAGTAGGGTAAACAAGAGGGCAATAGCTTAGAAAATCTTTTCTGTAAATTCTAACCTTAGACTTACATATGACTCAGAAATTCTGCTTCTGACCAATGAAAAAATACAATGTAGATGTCCACATAGTGGTTTCTCGTTGGAATATAAAAATGAAGAAGGTATGGATGTGCGCTATGGCACGCATGCGCTTCAGGCCGTGTGCTCTATGAGCGCAACAGCACAAACTGTGCAGCAATTAAAATTTATGGGGACAAGCCGGGCATGGTGGCTCATGCCTGTAATCCCAGCACTTGGGAGGCTGAGGCAGGAGGATCGTTGTGAGTTCGAGACCAGCCTGGGCTACATAAGTGAGCTCAAAGCCAGCCTGAACTGCACAGTGAGACCCTGTCTCAAAAATAAAATAAAATAAAATAAAATAAAATTTATGGGGACAAAAACACAGGTCAGTGCTTCCCATAGGCTGAAGGAAGGTGGACAGGAGTGACGACAGAGGCGTGGCGCTCCGTGCACCGTGACAGCAAGGTGCTAACATCAGAGGTGCTGGCGACTGCACCGCTCTGTGCTAAAGTTCCTCCAACTGCACGCTTCAGCAAGGGGTTTCAGGTCCTGTAAATCATCTCAATGAAGTTCATTACATGTTGTAAGCACCTAAGGGTGCTAGGGTCAGACTGTCTGTCTTTCCATTGGCCTGGTCAGGGGCACGGAGGAGAGCACAGCCTCTTCCTCACACAGAACTCGAGCTTCAGAAATCACTGGGGTACAGGGGAGATGGGCACTCAGAGCTTCAAGCTGCAGGATCCCAAAAAGCTGCACCAAGACCAAAACTAGCACAAGAGGACTCTGCCCAGACTCCCTGTGTGGCAGGGACAGTGTGGTCCCCAGCGTCACTGCTGGAGGCTGAGGCTGGATGGCGAGAACTCTCTCCCCTGAGGAACGGTGCGAGCCAGAGACCTTGTAACTGGGTGAGACAGATCCAGGTTCCATAGAACTGGGAATCCTAACCAGCACGTCAAGCCGACAGCACTCTCTGCTTCACCTGGTCCTGGGCAGCCGCATGCTTAGGCTTGGCTTCCCTCCCAACTGGCCCTCTGACCCTGCACAGTGGCAGCAGAGGACACCGTCATCCAGCAAGGCTGACTCCCCTACCCGGGGCCTTGGGAGGCTCAGCACCGCCTGGCAGGAAGACACTAGCCAGGTGGGCTGCTTCCAGATTACAGTGAAGCCAGCAGGCTTCTGACCCAAGTCTGGGAGTTCTTTAAGTCCCAGTTATCCAACGCCCAGAAAAACAAGAGGTTAAGCGGTGTTCATGGCTGTATTGCAAACCAGCCTGATGCAGTGTGGTTTGACGCTTGTGAAATCCCAAAGAAACAGCAATTCATGAAATGCCACGATAAGAACTTCACGAGATCTGGCTCTGTCATTTGTTTAACTTTGGTTTACTCGTATTTAGAGTGGCAGAACCAGAAGCAGGATGCGATCAGCTATTTTCACGAAAATCAACAGCTAGAATTCTGAGAATTAAGTTAGCCCACAGATGACACGAACTGACGAGAGCAGGGCCCTCCCTGGAGGTTTCACTTCCACGGGGCCAGTGACAGTGGTCATCTGGGTCTGAAAACATGAAATGGAAACCTCCCGAGATAAACAGTTCACAGGGGGATGGGAGATAGCTCCGTGCTACAGGGGCCTGCCTAGCAAGTGCAAGGTCATGAATTCAAACCCTGGTCCCCCCCCCAAAAATCATAAGTTTGAAGCAACTTTTACTACAGTGGCGTTCGCAGTTACACTTGTTCCATTTTATTTTTAGTTCCATCACTGATCATTTACCATGCCTAAGGCATATATTGAACCTTACTGTAGGCCCACATGCGCAGGAGAAAAGCCCCTTAGTAGCAGTAGATAAGGGCTTGGTACCACCTGTGGTCTTAGGCACCAGCCACGGATGACAGAAACCAACATGTAAGTCTTTAAAAATAACATTCATTTAGGGAAACAGCTCACCTGCCCGGCCATACCAAGTTATCCAGTCTACGGTGTAGACTGGGTCCCTATGAGCCCCTCTGAGTGCTGCATTCTGGGTACCATTTGAGGCATTTCCTCAAAGTTTTAGGCCCAAGAGTGTGGGCTCCCACGGGGGATGCTGAAGTGTGGAATCTTTAACGGATGCAGCCTGAGGGATTGAGAACCCGTCACAGTGGGCTGTCCTGCTTCAGGAGTTTGTGTGGCTCTCCAAGGACCTGAGTTGGCTCGTGCCAGGGGAGAAGCTGGCCCTAGTCTCTTCGGCTTTCTGTCCCACTGGAGATTCCTTCAGTGTGCAGCTGCCAGATGTTCTGATTCTCTGCTATGTTATGATGAAGCCGAGACACCAGCGTCACATTCTTCAGCCTCCAGAATGTGTTAGTGCCGAAAGAAACGACGAGAAGAACTAAAGAAGGCAGCTCAAGAGGACTCACTGAGATTCATCTTTCAGTGAGCCAAGAACCCCTGAAGCAAATCTGCTTCATTTCGGGTAGTGAGCGTGATCTCGTGCACAATCACTTTAGTAAAGGAGGACCGTGTGCTTAGTCACGAACGTGACCCCGATCTCCATTAACTTCCATCCTTTCCCACCATCAGTTTCACACAGGGATCAACCATTTGCATTCCAAGCAAGGGAGAAAGCAACAAACAGAGAGCCCACGGGTGAAGCTGCCATCTACCACCCAGAGTCCCAGCTTTCTGGGATTGTCAGCAACAGACCACAGCTGTTCCTGGGCCCCATTCATCACACTCCATTTCTTAAAATGCTAGTTAGGCTACACAGATGTGTGAACCAAATAGACCTCGTGTCTTTATACAATAGCCAGACTCAGATATTCTGATATAGTGACAGAAAACAGACTAAGACATCTGGCAAAGAAGCCCACAGTCCACTATCAGTGACAATATACTGTCACCTAAAAGTGCTCATATAAAACATGCCATATTTGGGGCCCAGCGGGGTGGCTCAGTGGTCTGAAGCCCCTGCTTGGGAAAGCTTGGGCGGCTTCAGGGACCGCGGTTCGATCCCCGGCACCACATGCTGCGCCAGCCCTGCTCTCGGGGCGGGCTGAGCCGGCCATAAAAATGGGTGAATAAGCAAAGGTTCTGAAACAAGAAAAAAAAAAAAAAAAATGAATAAAATTTAAAAAAAAAAAGATATTAAAAAATAATAATAAAAAAAAAACATGTCATATTTAGGCCTTAGAATAAAATAATGAGAAGGGGTTTTTTTTGGAGGGGTGGCTTAGGTTGCCTTAAGGATAGTCGTGAGGATTGAACCGCCACCCCCTGTGCCTGACTGGGATTGCCCACGCAGGTGCTAAAACCACTGAGCTAACCCAAAAGCCCCCAAAATAATGACACTGTATAGATTAGAGTATGTCCTGAGGCTAAAACGTAGAACTAAGACAAACAGAGAGGCTATGGGAAAATATTAAGAATTCTGTGGTCCTTTCCTCTATATGAAAGCGTTAGAAAAATTGTATCAGTGGCAGTGACAGCGGTGGAGAGCAGCCACGAACAAGATAATCCAAGGACGTCGACAGTCAGGGATGCGCCTGTGCAGGGCACAGAGACTTGAATGGAATTCCCATCACCACGCTATCTAGCAATCTTGTACCACGAGCAGCACCACAGCCACCACCACAGTGGCTGGCCATCAAGTCGGGCCTTACCCTGAATGCACAAACAACAGCAAAAACACAGCAACACCTCATTGACCTATGGGGGCTCCAAGATGAGGGATATGTATGTGTACACACACACACGCACACACACACACACACACACACACACACACACACACACGCACACGAAATGCCCCTTACCTAATATCAGAGAGATCACACTTGTTCCCAGCAATGGCCATTACGATGTTCTCCGGGCCATGTTCTTTCAGTTCCTTGACCCATTTCTTTAGGGTATGAAATGAATCCTAAATGGAAAATGGGAATGGGAATCACTGAAAAGATCGTCAACACTCTGTTCCAACCAAGCAGAAATACAAACCCGATAGAATTTAATGGACAAAAATAATTTCAGGAGAAATTTCGCATACTTATTGCATAAGCCATACCTCAGCTTCCTTTTCCCCAAGTTGAAACTTGATGAGGTTAAGGAGATCATATTGGTGATTATCTTTTCTCTTTGGTATTTTAGGAAAGGGTCTACAGGGTGTTCAGGTCTCACTACCAGACTGGAGTTGTAGTGATCCGCCTGTTTCCAGCCTCCCAAGAGCTGCCCAGTCTCAGCGCACCCCAGGGATGGGGCCGGCACGGCAGGCCCTGGGGATGATTTTCTTCTAGGAGTACGAGTAATTTTTATATGGCCCTGAGTCCACATGAATAAGGGCAACAGGACTAAACGAATGTCCTCATCCACTCGGAGAAGAAATGCATCTGTGGAGATTCCGATTTTGCTCTTGACGTTTTCCTCACAAACCCTCTTGGGGCAGGCCAACATGAATGCTACACGCATGTGACGTGTCAGGAACATGGGGAAGGTTGTGGCATCTGGTCATGAAGCTAAAGACCACAAGCACTCATTAGCCCTCCAGAGAAAACAGTAAACAGCTCAGTCTGCGGGAGTGCAAAAGATGGCATCAAACAACTGCAGTCATTTACTGATGAAGACTCTTAGTTGTAACACAATAAACTAAAACATAGTGGTCACCTGAAACTATGTACAGTTCCAAGCCCTACATACGCTTGTCTAGGATAAAACTGAATTTATAAATTAGGTATACTCAGAAGTTAACAGGATGATAGGATAGAATAATTATTGGATAACAATATACTATAATAAAAGATATTTAAAACTCATGAATTATTTCTTCTTAGAATTTTCTATGTATTGTTTGCATCTGGCCACTGAGTCCAGGTAAGTAAAATTGTGAAAAGAGAAACTATGGTGCATGTGTACAGACATGGCATAGTCACCTACACGTGCATGAGTGCCCATTGGAGTTTTACTAGGACAACTGCGACACCACCAGAAAGGAAGTACTCTGTAAGCCATGGAGACGGGAGGAATGACACGGGGGTCACTAGAGAGGGGGGAGGCCAAGGAGCAGGGGGACAAGAAGGGGGTGAGAGGGTCTTCCGGTGCCTGGGCAGGGTCCTAGGGGAGGGAGAAGGGCTGTACGAAGCAGAGGGTGGATGGCGTCCGCACGTGGGGACTGCCTCACGAACCCCATTAGCTTATATAAGCGTTGCGTGCTAATAATTGTAATATAACATCAAGAGGAGAAGCACGCAGGCAAAGCCTAAAAGCACAGCACTAACAGCCAGGCCTTTGCTCTGCAAATGAACAGTCAGTTTTAAAAGTGAGCAGGCGCTGTTGAATTCAGCAGATAAACGCGAGGTGCCTCCTCATCAATAGGTGAAACTCACTCAGCCGCAGGGCTTGCTGCCTTCCACCCTTCCTCGGCAGGCTCAGCCCAGGCCCCTGATGAGACTCAAGTGACAGTGTCACCTCTGTTTGGTCTCCTAAGATCCAAGGGAGTCGCTGAACGTGACATCTACACTCAGCAGGGCACATCTTACCTGTTTGGTGATATCGTAGACTATGACGGCTGCAGCGGATCCTCGATAGTACATGGGAGCCAGCGAGTGGAACTGTTTAAAAACAAGGAACAGTGCCAGGCAAGAGTGAACATGCAGCTTTTAGGCAGCAGGACCTGCGACATCCCAGTAAGATCCGTAAGTTCATCTGAGGCTCTTTCCGGGGCTAGTATTAAGTGACAATTCCCCTCCCCTACATAGGCGTATACAAACGCACACAAGAGTGCATACACACAGGGTTTATCGACCATGAAATTTACCGGGATAAAGCCAAAAGTCCAATTTTTTTTTTTTTTGTATTTTTGTATTTTTGGGACAGGGTCTCACTATGCAGTTCAGGCTGGCCTTGAGCTCACTTTTGTAGCCCAGGCTGGTCTCGAACTCACACTGATCCTCCTGCCTCAGCCTCCCAAGTGCTGGGATTACAGGCGTGCGCCACCACGCCCGGCAGAAAATCCAATTTTATATTAAAGGCTGTCTGTCATCCTGTGCGCTTTCTGCCGTCTTACTCATCCTTTATGTAGCTAACGATTGCCCTGGTGCAATCTCATTAGACTTAGACAGCAGCAAGAAGATTTGACTCCAAGGGAGAAAGCTAGAACACTGGAAAAGATCACAAGATGCTCATGTGCCCTTCAGGGTCTGGACATGGGCCAGCCCGGGGACCTGGTGTGGCACTTTCCCATGTACCTAAGGCTGCCAGTGGTGAAATGCCAAGTGTGCTCTGTTCCAAAGTGCTAACAAAACAAGTGTCACCGGCTACTAGGGTACCCGAACCGTACAAATATTCTCCTAATACGTTAGGTACATTTTGGAGAAGAAGCAGTCTTAATTTTCCTTTTGTTTAATTCAAAACTTTCTTTGATGAGTTTTGCAAGCCAGTGGGACAAAGTGGTCATAAGAGAGATGAATGCAGATACATATAGAAAGAACATCACACAGGAGGAGAGAAAAACTGCCCATGTGTGCGTGTTCAAATAGTGTAAGAGAACGGAAAGAAAGACAATTTCGACTTATTAGATGTTAAGGACTGAATGTTCGCAGCCTCCAAAGCTCCTGTGTTGAAGCCCTGTGTTCCTGTGTTGTGGCGTTGGGGGTGGAGCGTTTCGGAAGGAATCAGGCATGGCTGCAGTCCTAGGAGTCTCTAGGGAGTCTGTGGTCCCCAGAGGAGAAGGTTGGCATTCTCTCTCCCCCTCCCTCTCTCTCCCCCTCCGTCTCACTCTCGTACTGAAGGTACAAGAAGGAAGGCAACTGTCTACCAACCAGACGGAGGCCCTGACCAGGCACCAACACTGCTTGCACTTTGGCCTTGGAGTCACAATCCTGTGGAAAATAAATGTCTGTTGCTTAAGCTACTCAGCCTACAGTGCTTTGCTATGGTGGCTGGAGCTAGCAAAGACACGATATATTCTGCAGCCGTTAAAATGATGGTGTGAATCTCTGTTTATAATGGAAGGGCATCTCTGATAGAAGTGAAGAAGCACTCTCCAAGCAGCCCATATAACGTGAAGTGTACATGAGAGCCTAGCTCTGCATGCCAAGACCACGATGTCTCTCAGAATGTTCATGGAATCTCCAATATTTTTTACAGCTTTCCTTGTAAGACAATAGTGTGAATCTCTACAGTGATTCTAAGTAAAGCAAAGGAGCAGCCATTTTTCCTGGAGTGCATGCTACACACGGGGAAGAAAGGATGGGTGGATCCTGTGGCTTCTGGCCAAAAACCCAAACCATGACCCTTCTCTCCCCACGACACTTCCCATAGAATAATGTCCTCCCAAGAGGAATGCCCGTATCTGGGTTCCCCTAGGTTTCCCTTCAGTGCGCAGCAGTGCTGGCAGCACTCACAGTGGGTGGAAAGGAGGCGGGTCACCTCGCCCCTTCCAAGTTACTCTGCACTCTCTATCCAGAAGGGCAGGCACCCTGGGGCCTCCATGGTCTTGCGAAAATGGAAAGGGCAGGGTAACGCTCAAGATGAGCCGGGAAGTTCAAAGCTCAGTGTGCAGGGCTGAAGGCACACAGCACGCATCACTCCAGGGAGGGCTGGCCAGGGCCTGCCCCGTGAGCCTTCCCCCTCTGTGGCTGCCCAACACCACATGCTTGTCACAGCAGTACATTCCTACAAACCCAAGAGCATAAGTCAGCACTCTTCGGCTGAGGTACAATGCCTGACACCTACAACTTAAAAGAGGGGTTCAACTTGACTCAAGGTTTCAAGGGGTTCCGTCCATGGTCAGCTGGTTCCACAGGAGCATCATGGCAGAAGGGTGGGGAGGAACACAGTTGCCCAGTCTGTGGCCGCTGGGAAACAGAGCAGGGGTACAGCACCAGAGAGAAAGGGGCAGGGGCCAGACACAGACCCAAGCATGATGGCACCCAGACATACTCAGCAGCATGGTTTCACTAGACCCTGGGCGAATCCCAAGCCAACCACGGTGCCCATCCAACCTAGCTGCCATAGCACACCTGGCTCAGCCCATGCGTTACTAACCCACTTCTCACGCCGAACAACTGGAATTCCTGCCCACAGGGAGGAAAGAGCAATGTGCCTTTGTAGTAGCCCTGCTTTGCTAAAGTCAGGGACTGCAGATAGCGTCCTTTTCGCCTGGTTGTATAAAACACCCAGTTTCAATTTTCAAAATAGTTTGCACTTAAGAAGAGGAGTCAGCACAAACTTTGTTTGTTGGAAATCAAGCAGAAGAGGAGCAAATCGTGGCCGTGGTCTGGGACAGGGTCCCTTTGGGCTCTGACAACAGAAACCACCTCCGAAGCAGAGCATGCACAGGTCTCATGAATGATTGAAAAGATCCTGGTGTATGATGCAGGCCTCCTCCCTTCCTTCCTTCCTTCCTTCCTTCCTTCCTTCCTTTCTTCCTTCCTTCAAACATAATCACTCTGAAATAAATCTGTTGGTGAAGCCACTTAAGGGACTTTATTGCTGGAGTCTTGGGGCTTTTGATGAGTAAAAAGTTCACATCCTGCATTCACCAAAGGGTAATAGTTGTGGAGGACGAAAACACAGATCACTCTGAGTGAGTGATTGATTCTGTCTTACAATTTCCCCACAGAAAGACAAAGCCAAGGCGCCAGCATCGACCTCTGTATTCGGCGGGATGGACTCCACTTCTGTGGGCCCAGAACTACGGTGGACGGGGAGCTCGTAGAAAGTAGATTTCGCTAGAAGCAAAGCTCGCGATCTCCAGAGGTTGTCCGCGCCTTCATTTAAACCTCACCCTGACAGCTTACTTGGAATTCGGCAGAGCAGATGCCAAGGTAAAACCCTGTCTTCTCTAGCTGCCTGACAAAGCATCTGGACCCCGAAGCCCAACGATCCAACGCCCTTCAGGTGTCGCTGAGTGAATGAGCAGAGGCACAGGAAGTTGTGAAAGGAGGAACAGTTGCTTATGCCCGTCTCGCACATGACTGCTTTTCTTTTCTTTCTTTCTTTTGTCTTTTTGAGACAGGGTCTCGCTATGCAGTTCAGGCTGGCCTTGAGCTCACTTTTGTTGCCCAGGCTGGTCTCGAACTCTCACCAATCCTCCTGCCTCAGCCTCCCGAGGGCTGGATTACAGGTTTATGACTGCTGTTCAATTACAGCTATCTACATGGTAACCGGAAGGAAGGGCTTGCCAGAACTCTGAGCCCCTTGGAGCTCTCACAGGCGGAAGCTGTTACTCCGTTTTCTGTTACTATAATAAAACACCCGAGACAATCAGCTTTTATTTTCTTTAAAAATCTTCCATTCGTTTATTCATTTGATACAGGGTCTCACTGTGCAGCTAGGATTCCTAGTGCTCCTCCTGTCTCAGCCTCTCCAATGCTGGGATTACAAGCGGGCACCAGTATGCCCAGTTTCTGTGGCTAGCACAGCGTGCTCAAGGTTCTGGGGCCAGCATGGCATGTGGTACTTGGGACTAAACCTGGATCCTTGCACTGGCCAGGCAGGCACTTAGACCACAAGGCTATCTCCCCAGCATGACAATCAGCTTTTAAAAAGGACAGGTAAATCCTTGGGGCAGGCAAGCCCTCTGCCAGGGCACGATCAGTTGGGCCCGCGGCTTGGCACATCACGGTGGAAATGTGCAACCAAACAGAACTGCTTACCTCACCACAGACCCGGGCACAAAAGAGGAAAAAGAGGGGGCCGGGTCCCCCAGCGCCCATCACAGCCTTGTGCCCAGCAACAATTCAGGCCCACCCCGCCCCACCTCCTGAAGGCTCTCTCGCCTCTGGTAGCACCACCCTCAGGACCAAGCCTGTGATCCCTGAACCCTGAGAGGGCCTCTACCCCAGCCTCCCCTCGGGTGGGAGCAGAAGAGAGACGAGAAGAGGCTGTGTGACAGGAGCCACCCGGCAAGACATCGCTAGGGCCCCGGAGGAGCTCATCAACTTTGAGCCAACAATTTCACCTCTTCAGGGAATGGTCAGAGATGGTCACAGTCACAAGAATTCACTGCACAACTGTCAGTTATGCTCAAAACAATCCCCGTGTCTGACCATGTCTGTCAGGGTTAGAAACATAAATTTTATTTTCATCTCATGATGGAACATGGAGCAGCCATCAAATGTTTGTGGAAATATAAAATGGCACATGAGGTAAAAGGGCTTATTTCAGTATTTTCTCAAGAAAATAGGCCACTAAGCTTTTGAGGTGTTTTTAGAAAAGAAAAAAAAAAGTTTCCTGGTAAAATAAATTTGAGAAGCAGTATATAATATATTAATGCTCTCTGCTAGAGGTTTACAAGTACATTAAGAGCTGTGAAATTTTCTGCAGTAAAGAAACCTATTTGGATTTAACTCGGAATTTTCACCTTTTGTCAATCTTTTTTCCAAGTGGCATTTATTGACATCTCAGAACCTACTCTGTGGTCAGAAGGCTCCCTGGGGCTTGGTACAAAGAGAACCAGGCACAGAGTCCTGGCCAGGCCTGATCCTGGTTTCCATAGTTAATAAAAGGGAATGAAGGTGTGATGGGCTCAGAGATGGCGGCTGAGTTGTCCCCAGCTCTTTAGGAGTGTGACAGCATTCACTGCCGAGGGTTGGCAGGGAAGTTAGGGACAGAACCCGCGCGTGTTGATTCTTGTGACCGCTTTACCTGCAGCACACACGTCTTCCTCTTTTCCCTCAGCTGTGTGTGGGCAGCAGCGCAGTGGACCCTCAGACCACCGCTCCGCCCAAGGCAGAATTCCTGGAGCAGGCTGGGGTGCTGTGGGCATCACCGCAGAGAGGCTCTGCCATCCAGGAAGGCGCTGGGCAGAAAACGCACGGGGTTTCCAGAGAAGCCCACTGCAACTGGCTGTGTGGTGGTTTGAAGCAAGGTCCCCAGAGGACACAGAGTCCCTAGTGAGCTGCGCCCAGCTGGGAGCCGGGCCGGTGGGGCCAAACACTCTGTCTCAGGCACCAGGGCACAGCAAAAATTGTCACCCTCCCGGGGAAAGCGGCTGGAGGAAAGTCAAGGACAGAAGCCAAAAGGAAGACTCCGGAGAAGGAAGCCCGGAAGAGCATTCCTGACATTCCCAGCATTCTCCGCGGGCAAAAGCTGAATGGAAAAGCACAGCAGTGAAAGCTCTTTCTGTGGCACAATGAAGAAAGGTCCCCATTTTACGTGGCCCCTCTCTTGGCCGCAGAGCCGGCCCACTTAGCAGGCGAGGAGCGGTGCCTGGGCAGAAGGGCTGGGGCCGGAGGCCAAATGGCGACCGCTACTTCTAAAAGCTGCGTTACAGGGAGGCCAGCGCCTGCCTTATACATTTTGAGTTATTAAAAAAAAAAATTAGCTTGACACATGATTTGCAATGACTGGGGCGATCCTTCACCTTTTCTTTTTTCTCTCTCTACTTCTACTGTGTTTCCGAAGCCAAAGAACACGGGAGCAGGGGCCGGAGGAAAAGCTGGGATGGGTGACCTTGGGCTCCATCCTGACACGCGCTGCAGTACAGCACGAACCCCAACATCTTTCCACACAGTGACGCCAGTGGCGGCGCAAAGATGCCTGCTTTGAAAAGGACAACGAAGGGCTGCCGAATGCTTTCTTCCACTCAGGAGACCATGAAGGGCAGGCAGGGCGCCTGGGTCAGCGCACAAGGAACTCGCTGCAGGCTGCCGGGCTCAGGAAGGACAGAGGGAACACACCAGTGGGGCAGCAGCCGTGAGCAGGCCTGGGACAAGGGCGGC
Organism: Myocastor coypus; assembly: GCA_004027025.1. Taxonomy (NCBI): domain Eukaryota; kingdom Metazoa; phylum Chordata; class Mammalia; order Rodentia; family Myocastoridae; genus Myocastor; species Myocastor coypus. Next base: position 15,950 of record PVJA010008582.1, on the reverse strand, counting down.
GCGGAGCTGCGCGCCAGGCCATGACGAGGCCGAGTCTGGGACGCGTTCCTAGTCGTTTCCTCGGTCCCGGGCCCAGCTTTGCCCAGCAGTGCCCAGCAATGCCCAGCACAGGGACACCTCAAGGCCATGTGCGGCCAGTCCCTGGGGGCTGTCAGTCCCGAGTCCGGCCCGAGGCCGCTCGATGCCCATGCAGGTTGGGGAGGAGATGCGCCTCGGCCACGCTGCTCCAGCCCGCCTGGCTTCCGCTCGCAGGCGGCTCCAAGGCAGAAGGCCCGCCCAGAATGGCCGAAGGCCCCCTGCCGAGGAGGAGCTCCGGGATGCGCAGAACGCATCCAGCAATGCACGGCGGGTGCAGGGCTCCTTTCAGGCTGCCCCGCTGTCCTCACTGGACTCTTACCTGGGTCACAGAGAACGGCCAGCCGGGGATGTGAGGGCCGGTGCCCAGCACATCCGGGCAGGGCTTCCCAGGGCACGGGACCCTCCTGGGCACCAGGTTCATTGGCCACAGTTTTGTCCCACCACATACCTACCTAAGCCAGTTCCCGTGTCTTCTCCAGAACGTTAGACCTGCCTCACTAATGGTTTTCCTCTATAAAAGTCCCTGGAAGAGACGGCTTCCTGGGACTGCCTGCTCGGGACCCCCCTCCTACGCCTCTCTTGGACAGGAGCTTTCTTTCCCCTAATAAATCTATTCTGCTCATGACCTCCATTTGTTCCTAAAAGCCATTCTTTGGTTTTTGTTTTGTTTTTGTCTTTTTGAGACAGGGTCTCGCTATGCAGCTCAGGCTGGCCTTGAGCTCACTTCTGTAGCCCAGGCTGGTCTCGAACTCACACCGATCCTCCTGCCTCACCCTCCCGAGTGCTGGGCTTACAGGCTTGCGCCACCATGCCCCATTCTTTGGTTTTAGAGAACAAGAAGAGGCGGAGGCACGCAGAGCAGCGTGTCCTGAAGGGCCAGCCAGGCCCAGCCCCAGACTGTACAAGTCAGGACCAAAAGACTATGGCAGGTGCAGTGCCCTGAAGACCCTGCGTGGTCACAAAAGTCCTTGCAAGTCCGGGGCCTCGGTCATCCCAGGGCCCTTCAGATGCACCTGTGCCCTCCTCAGACAACATCCCCTGCCCTGACTGGACATCAATGTCCTGACTAGATGTCCCCCTCCCTGCCCTGCCCTGACCAGACACCACTGTCTTGACTGGACATGGCACTGCCCTGACTGGACTTCAGGGGTCTTCTTAGCACAGATGTCACCAGAGTTTCAGCACTGACATCACAGCCACCATTGGGAGCCTGCTTCTAACTGCTGGATTATGCTGTTTCTGCACAAGGACCACAGGATATATTTCCTAAACTTTTTATTATGGAAAGGGCAGAGCGTGGTGAATACCCATGCTCCCATCCCTAGCTTTAAGGCCTTCGCTGCTGAGGCAGTAAAGTAAACCCTGATGTTCTCATACCTTCCCTGAACACTGGGGATGCTTTCTTCACACATAAGATCCTTCTTACCTATGAAGAATGAAGTTCAAGCTCTGCTTTGGTGTCCAAGGCCAGAGCTACTCAGCCCTGTCCCTTGGTCTCGGGGTGACCTCACTGGACGCACACAAGGCCATCAACGTGCAGCATCAGGAAGACACAGGCTGACAGTGACGCAGAGAGAAAAAACTGATCCCGGGAGGATGACCTCCACAATGATACGGGAGAAAGCATCCCCAACCTAAAAGCACCTGGGACGAGTTCATGCTCTCTAAAACCAAAGAATGAATTGTAGAAACAAATGGAGGTCATGAGCAGAATAGATTTATTAGAAGAAAGAAAGCTCCTGCCTGAGAGAACAGGAGGGGGGGTCCCCAGCAGGCCGTCCCCAGGAAGCTGTCTCTTCCAGGGACTTTTATAGAGGAAAACCACGTGATGAGGCAGGACTAAGGTTCTGCAGAAGACATGAGAACTGGCTTAGGTGGGTACGAGGTGGGACCAAACTGTGGTCACCCAATGAGATTACAAGCACCACTGCTCAGGTAAAATTGATTAAAATCGGGATCCAATGGGAAAGCAAGTCAAGTAGCAAAATTACAGAGCAAGGTCTCTTCCTGTTGGGCCTGGGCTGGTGACTCTTTCCAGGCTCTTTCAAGGTGATTGATACTTACTTAGCCTATCACTCCCTGATGCCCACCCTTAAGGAACTATGTCGTTGCTTTGTTTACTCTTGTCTTGAGATCTGGCCCACGGCGAAGGAGCGTCTGTCTCTAGCTGGAAAGTCACCTTGTCTTCCAGGTCGTCCTTGAGGCCCTGGCCCTGTCTGACTGGCTATCATATTTCTATCTAATTCGGCTGCCTACAACAACATGAAACCTGCTATCCCCCTTCTGGACCCGACGACCTTGCAGGGGCAACAGTCACCACCCTGCCCAGTATAGAAGTGGGGTACGGCCAGCCAAAGGACGACTCCCCAGAACATCCCCAGTCCCTTGCAGAGAGATGAGGTTACTAACAGCCACAGTGAGATGGGAAGGTGACTGGGGCCCCCGCAGCCTGCGAAGGATCCCTCAAGGCTGCTCTGCGGGCTCTAAAGAGCTGGCACCTCCTTGTGTTAGGTAGCTGAAATAAATAAAAATGTTATAGACAATCGGACAGGGCCAGGCCCTCAAGGAGACAAGACGGAAGACGCGGTCACTTTACAACTTTGCAAGAGACAGACACCCTTGCTGCGGGCCAGTCCTCAAGACAAAAGAGAAAACAAACGTCGCCACACACTTCCCTAGGAATGCGCATCCATGATTGATATTCTAATAGGTATCAATCGCCTTAAAGAGCCTAAGCGAGTCTGTAACCTAACCTCCAACGGGGAGAGACCCTGTTCCGTGCTCAGGCCCGCTTGCTACTTCTCCCTTCCCCATTCGGTATTGGCTTTGATCAATTTTACCTGAGCAGTGGTGCTTGTAACCTCACTGGTTGGCCATAGTCCTACCTTAGGCCCACCTAAGCAAGTTTCCATGGTTTTCACCTGAGACTCGACTTTTCTTTCCCTCAATAAATCTGTTCTCATTACGCCCATTTGCTCCTGATGTTCATTCTTCGGTTCCCAGGTACTTTTCAGGTCTGGAGTTTCAGCTTTCCCTGTATCACTTGGAGGTTCCCTGTGCCATTTGGAGGCCATCCACCCCAGATGAGTTTTCACACTGCACCATCCTTGGACAGCTCTGTGATCCAAGGGCACAGGAACCCACTCAGGGTGTGGCGGGGTAACACGAGGCAGGCCTTTGGGCCCTCTGAACCTTGGGACAGAAATTTGTACTGCTGGAGGCTGAGTGTGCAGAGTTAAACAGACGGACGACGGAAAGCAGAGACCCTGCCCTTGCTGCCCCGCCCCCTCCGTGCGCCTAGGGAATCAGCTGCACAGGACAGAGCAGGGAGGGAAGCAGAGGAGCGCAGAGCAGGCATGCTGCCCGGGGGTGGGCGGTGGGGACACCCCGAAGAGCAGTGGGAGGCAGGGTGGGGTCCGCTGGTACGGAGGGGCCCTCAGAGGCCGAGGCACGGTGCGGCCGAGACGTGGGGCACAAGAGCAGGCTGCCCAGGGCTGAGGTCTGACTCCTGTCTGCGGCCTGGTCCCAGCCAGGTCCTGGCCACGCATCCCTGTGCCCCTCCTTTCCAAGAAGGGCAGCGGCTCGGCCTAGGCCCTCTGCTTTCCCAGGCCAGTGTCACAACACCAAGAGTGGCGGGGTCATCTTGAGCCCCCGGGCTGGGCTTACATCTTCCCTTCTAGTGATATGCAGGGGACCCCAAATGGCTAACTCGTCCGGAAAGGGCGCGGTGGAGGGAGGCTCTGGTGCACAAGAAGCAATACCAGGGCCTGAGAAGGACGGGGGAGGGCGGCCACTGCACATTTACTGCCCCTGCTGTCTGCCTCTCCAGCCAGAGCAAGTCCCAAGGGAAACTATTCTGAGGTCCATGGGAGCCATGTCACAGTGAAACAGGGCCCCAACGGCTGGTTGGAGTAGGACCGGGGTGTGACAGGCCACGAAGCAGGCTGTGAGAGGCCTGCCTCATCCGGGTGCCCGAGGTCACAGACTCCTCTTGTTGTAGGCGGCTGAATTAGATAGAAATATTATAGGCAGTCAGACAGGGCCAGGCCCTCAAGGACGACCTGGAAGACAAGGCCACTTTGCGACTAGAGACAGACACTCCTCCGCCGTGGGCCGGATCTCAAGGCAAGAGTAAGCCAAAACAACTGCATACTTCCCTAGGGATGGGCATCAGGGATTGATACTCTGCGTAGGTATCAATCACCTTGAAAGAGCCTGGAAAGTGACCAGCCCAGGCTCAATAGTCAGCGTTCTTGCCCGCTTGCTGCGTGACTTGCTTTCCCATTGGATCCCAATGTTAATCAATTTTACCTGCGCAGTAGTGCTTGTAGTCTCATTGATTGACCAAAGTTTTGTCCCACCTCATACCCACCTAAGCAAGTTCCCATGTCTTCTCCTCTATATAAGTCCCTGGGAGAGACCACTTCCCAGGAGACACCCACTCGGGACCCCCCTCCTGTTCCTCTCTCGGACTGGAGCTTTTTTCCGCCTCAATAAATATGTTCTGCTTATTACCTCCATTTGTTCGTAAAATTCATTCTTCAGTTTTAGAGAACATGAACTCATCCCAGGTTGGGGATCGGTTTTCCCTGTATCATTTGGAGGTTCCCTATTGGAGGTCACCCACCCCAAGTCGGTTTTTTCTTCCTATATCACTCTGACTGGCAAACAGCCCGTGAGCATGCACCCCTTTCTTGACCACAGGTTCTGGGGCCCTGAAGACACAAAGAAAGAGAGCAAGAGCAGTTCTTTGCGCGTATGGAAATGGAAAGCCTGACCTTGACCTTGGCTAGACACAGCCTCTGCTGTGCCTAGGCCTGTAGCCTAACTGGCATTTCAAGAAACGGAGAGTAATGAGCGGAGCCCAGGGATAGCTGTGGTCTGTTACTGAGAATCCCGGAAAGCTGGGACTCCAGGTGATGGGCAGCAGCTTCACCTGGGGGCTCTCTGGTTGTTGCTTTCTCCCTTGCTTGGAATGCTAATGGCTGACCCCTGGATAAACCCGATGATAGGGAAGGGATGGGAGTTAGTGGAGGGCGTGGTCACGTTTGTCACGGAGCACGTGGTCCTCCTTTACTGAAATGATTACGCATGAGATCAGGCTGAGTCCCCTAAACAAAGGCTCTTTGCTCACTGAGGGACGAATCTCGGTGAGTCCTCTGAGCTAGCTTCGTCAGGTCTTCTCGTTGTTTCTTTCAGCACGACATAGGCCTCCTCGGGTGCCACTGGGACCCCACGTCTGGGTGGCACATCCTTGCATCTGGAGCACAGGCACACAGACCAGCTAACCATGATGGGAAAATTACCTGGAGGTAGGTACGCAAGCAGTCTGGCGGCTGCGTAGCCCCGGGCACCCAGATACCCTGACTACACGTCAGACCATCAGATCCCGGAGGAGGAGACACCACATTTAGTCTTCTTGGGCATCAAGGGCAACTCTAACAGTGGACTAGGAAGGTGGGCAGGAAGGCAGCCCGGTGGCACAGCTCTTCCCTGGGACGGGCAGGGCCCTGGCTGGGATCCCCAGCATCACAGTGAAGCAAGAGGGCACAACTGCAAGTGTGCAGTGCTTCATTTTCTGGAATTCCTGGGCCATGCATGCTAGTGAGGAGAGAGGGGCATTTTCTTTCTTTTTTCTTTTCTTTCTTTCTTTTTTTTTTTTAGTAGTTCTTTTGAGCCAAGGGATTGCACAATATTATCACAGTTTCTTTAGCCCTAAACAATAAATCTGGTCCTGTGTTGGAAAATACTGCTGCAAAATTAAATCAGCAACACATAATATGGCTTTGAAGATACTCTTGCTTTCAAAGAATATAATTCAGTCAAAGATCATAAATTTCACTAATGGCTTGATAAATTTAAAGTGATAACTTTCCAAACATAACTTCACTGATGGTTCTAAGTCACAGTATTTAGACACGTAAAAAATTCAATTTTTACAGCCGGGCATGGTGGCGCACGCCTGTAATCCCAGCACTTGGGAGGCTGGGGCAGGAGGATCGCTGTGAGTTCGAGACCAGCCTGGGCTACAAAAGTGAGCTCAAGGCCAGCCTGAACTGCATAGTGAGACCCTGTCTCAAAAAGACAAAAAAAAAAAAAAATTCAATTTTTATTCACAGTTTTTCTGTGAGGTCAGCACTGCAATCTATAAGCACTTTCCAAAGAGATGAAGGACATCTTGCCACTAGCTTACCACTCACGACTTCAGTTATCAGTTCTAATTTGGGGAGTAGGCAACCCCAACATAATCTAGAAATAACACATAATCCTTATCAAAATCCCAGCAGAACTATTCCTTATAAAAATTTACAGACTGAACCTAAAATTCATATGGATATAAGGGATCCAATATAATCAAAACAATCTAGAAAAGCTCCGTACTTCCTAGTTTCAAAACTTACTACAGAGCCATAGTGGCAAGACAGTGCAATGTTGGCGAAGGAATAGAACTGAGAATCTCCCCTGAAAAGTCTTACTGTACAGTTAATTATCTGCAACAAAAGTGTCCCAACAGTTAACAAAGAATAGTCCTTTTTGGGGGCAGTGCTGAAGGCCAACCCCAGTGATGCCCTACTGTGAGCTATATTCCTAGCTCCCTTACTGTTTGTTTTTCACTTGAAGACAGGATCTTGTCTTGCCCGGACTGGCCTGGAACTTTCCATCATCCTGCCTCAGCACCCCGTGTAGCTGGGAGTACAGCTACGTGCTACCATGCCTGGCAAAAATAGTCACTTCAAGAAATCATGTGGGGATAGCTAAAACAACCACATGCAAAAAATAAAACTGCATTCCTTCCATACAAAATACACAAAATTAACTTCAAATGATTCATAGAACTAAAAATAAGAGCTATGGTTATTAAAAAATCTTAAAAGAAAACATTTAAATAAATCTTCCTGATCTTAACTTCATACAATAGTACAGGAAGTACAGCCTCTGTAGAAAACTGTTTTCAGTTCTTCTGAACGCTTACAACAGGGCTGCCACGCGACTCATCAATTGTCCTGTATACCCAAGACGTTAAACAAGATACATATGCACAAAAACTTACACAGAGCACCATTATCTGTAACAACCAAAAAGCAGAAACAACTGAACTATCCACTAATGAATGCACAAAGAAAAACAACATTATAGCCACAATAATGTAATATTGTGGAATATTATTCAGTCATAAAAAGGAAATAAATACCGATCCATATGACATTGTAGATGAACCTGATACCAGCATGCAAGTGAAAGAAGTTTGTTACAAAAATCTCACAGACCGTACAGTTCCACTGATATGAAAAGTCTAGCCTAGGCAAACCTAGGGACAAAAGCTCAGGGTTGAAGGGTTTCTATGGAAACTGGGGGTCGCTGTTAATGTGTTTGCAGTTTCCAGAGTGGTGAGAATGTTCTGACATGGGCTGCAGTGAGGGTTACACAATTCTGACTATTCTAGAACTCACCGACCTGCACAGTCAAAGAGGGTGCAATGTCTGATGTGCAAGTTAGATCTTGGTGAAGATGTTTTATTAAAAAGAAAAGAGGTTGATGATATTGCACCTACTGACAGCAGCGCAGCAACTACTGGGCAAAGGCAATTTTTTGGTGCACTGATTTCTTACCAAGGAAGCTGCAGGATAAATTATGCAGGGTTCAGCTGCTTCCTCAGCAGACCAGAGAAAGAGGACAAGAAGTGCCAGGCTAGAGCTTCGCATGAGTCCAGCCAGGTGAGGGGGGCCGGGGAGCACAGCACATCGTCACAGGGCCTCTTCCCCTGCATTTCCCAACTCGGGCAGGAAGCCCTCTCCAGCACGAGGAAGTGGTGAATGCTACTTAATGTCACAGAGAGTCGAACATTATTTGTACAGCCTCGGTTTTTAACGGTAAATTTATATCGGATGGAACTTCCCGGACGGTAGAAAAGCCCAACATAGTGAAAGGAGCTGGAAAGGAGGTATGTGAAGAAAGCTTCGTGCTGGACGAGGCTGGCTCCCCAGGGAGTGGCACCCAGCAGACCAGGCCCAGCACCCTCCACCCTCCCTCTACCTCTTGGGGAGTCAGTTACCCACTCCTGCCAGCATTGCTGTGACCCGCTCTCACAGAGGCCACACACGTGTACACCTCTTGACTCCAGCTCAGCCACATGCCGTGGTCAGGAGGTCCATGGGAGTGACCTTCCCACTCTCAGCTGGGCCTCCGTGGCCCTGAGCCTCTACATTGCCCCAGAATTGTTGACTGGAGCAGCTGGTGTCCCTGCCACCCCGGCAGACTCCATGCCTCCAGCCTGAAGCAGCACCCCACATCTAGGGATCCTCTACTTCGGTAACTTTTCTATAATCATGATTTTGTGCGGGGCGTGGTGGCGCACGCCTGTAATCCCAGCACTTGGGAGGCTGAGGCAGGAGGATTGGTGCGAGCTCAAGACCAGCCTGGACCACAAAAGTGAGCTCAAGGTCAGCCTGAACTGCACAACAAGACCCTGTCTCAAAAAGACAAAAAAAAAAAGATTTTGTTTTCAGGGCTGGGGATCAAAATCAGGGCTTGGGCCATGCTCAGGCAAGTACCTGCCCATGAGCTACACCCCCAGCCCTGGAAGTGTGATTATTTTAATTAATTAATTAGTTTATGTATTTATCTATGGTACCAGGGATTGAACTCAGGACCTTGTGCTTGACAGACAGACTCTTATACTGCTGAGCTGTATGTGATTATTTTAAAATGGAAATAGTTCAAAGGTTCACACACACACACACACACACACACACACATGCGTGCGTGCAGTCACATGCTGATTTCAGGACTGATAACAGCATTTTGCATTTTTAAGTCTTCTTTAAGATTAAACTTCGAGTTCTACAAAGCTCTGGATTAAATCAGCTGACTCATGCCCATATGGTGTTACACAACTTTTTCTTAGTATTTTTTTCCATTTTCAGTATTTTATCTATGTTTCTTAAATACCGGAAAGGACGCTGGCAATAAGTGACATGGCTCAGTACACAACTCTTCTTTTCGGTGCTTTTTATCACCATCCCATGGAACGCTTGCCTTTTCCATGTGTGCTACCGATTTTATCTTTTAAAAAATATAAAATAAAGTTTGATTTCAGAAATTCACCTTACCAGCTCCAGCTGGGTTGGCCATGTGGCTGGGAGTGGTCTCTGCTACGACAGCCCCACCAGGTCCCTGCCAAGCCTGGCTGTGCTCACTGGGAGCGAAAAGGCCCTAAATGCAGCCATCAAGACTCGGGCAGTGACTAGGAAAGACAAAAACCATGAAGCTCAGTGTAGCCAAGTGATACAAAACAGTAAGATGGCATACTTCTAACCAGGGATCGAACTCCAGACCTTGCAGATGCCAGGCAGGCACTTGTGCCCCTGAGCTATCGCCCGGCCCTGCGGATGGTGCACTTTGAAATGAAATGCTCTCAGTTAGATTCTTGAAACAATATTGCCTCAGTGACTCCAAACGAGACTGAAGCCTGAAATTGTCCCAGAATCCTGACATGTCTTGGTAGAGTTACACGGACTTGGATTGTGTTTTAAAGCAAATCTTTATGGTTTGAAAGCACACATCTAGAAAAATGAAGATGGCATTTCCTACCCTGTAAGTCTACTTAGAAATCCACAGTGGCTCATGAGATGGAGAACAAAAGCTGCTTATTCCGCTCGTAGTGTTACTCAGTTTCTTCTTAGTGTTCTCATTTCCCATGTCTTGTTGATTTGGTAAATACCAAAAAAGATATCAATAATAAATTATATAATTCGCTACACAAATCTTCAAGCCATCATTTCCGTCATTACGCTTGATGGACACCATTACTTCTGGACACTGGACACTGGGACAGAGGAGGTGTTACGGTTTGTATCTAGTTGTCCCCCCAAAGGCTCATGTAAATCACGGGGTGGCCACCGCTTGAGGGGCAGCCTGTGGCTTGAGGGGAGGGGCCACAGAGGCATGAACCCGGAAACTGAACGCATGCACCGCCCCCTCCCCCCAGGCCTCCTGGCCTCTCGTGGAGGTATGGAGTGGACCCCTCTGGACAGGGCAGCGCCCCGGCCTCTCTTGCAGACCCTGTAGCACCCTACGGCAGTGTCCGAGGTCTTACTATGTAATTCAGGCTGCTTTAAACTATGAAACCTCTGGTAATTGTGAGATGAAGAAAGCTTTCCTTCCCTAAGCTTGAGTGTCAGGTATTTGTCCCAGCCACAAGAGAAGAGTAACTAAGACAGGAATTATTCCTTACATGGCATATGTGACGAGACAGTTAATATCAATGCAGATGTGACATCACCCCTGTCTAAACAGAGAAACCAAAAGCTGGACATGGTGATGGTGCACACCTGTAATCTCAGCACTTGGAAAGCTGAGGCAGGAGAAGCCTTGCAAGTTCGAGACCAGCCTGGGCTACAAAGTTAGGCAAAGGCACCCTGAACTGCATAGTGAGACCCTGTCTGAAAGAGACCAAAACAAACAAACAACAAAAAAAAAAAAAGTAAAGAAAAAAGAAAACAAGAAAGTCCCAAGGGAGTCAGCTGAGGATAACCATGAAAACTGAGGCCTCCCCTGCCCATCAAAGCTCCTGACCAATGGAAGGCGGAGGGCCAAGCTGGCCAGATAGGCCCCGCCCCTCTGCTCTGTGTCAGGTTCCTGCTCATCCTCCGTCGCAGCCCCCTGCACAGCCAGATGCCGGTGTGATGCAGCAAGGAGTAGCACCACCGCCCCAGAGGCGTGGGCTGAACGGCGGAAGCCCTCCAGGATGACGTGACAGGGACAAAGGCCCGCCTCTTTCCCACACTGAACCCACACATCTGGGAAATGTGAGGCCGCTGGCATGCCGGATCCAAGGCCACCTGGAAGACGGTTAGGTTTTTCGAAGCACTGTTTTGTAAAGCCACTCTCAGGATTACCACTGAGCCACTAAAGAGAGCAAGCTCAGACGCCCACACAGCGAGACAGACGGCCTGCTCATGCCAGGAGGAAGGAGAGGAGCCTCACACAGCCTCAGTGCAGGAGGGGGGCAGCTCTCCAAGGGCCCCCGACCTTGTGCCACAGAGCACGGCTCCTACCAGGAGCGTCAGCAGCTCGTCACCCTGGGCACGCGAGGCGCTGGCACACGCTGGGCGTCAGTCCTCTTCTGAGGACACAGACCCGGTGCCATTATACTGTCACACCAAAGACACTGTGTAAAATTACAGCAATGAGGACAGCAGTAGCAGATTCCATGGCACGGATAACACAATCGACTGGGCTCCGATAACTAATGAGACAGAACTAATGGCAATGGGCACCCGCAACAGCAGGGAATTTATTTTTAGCTCAAACATTAAGCAACGTCATTACAAGCACCATTAAAGCTGACGACAAGCTGCCAAAACATTTGAAATACTGCCGTCACTTGAGAGATGAGATTTGATCAAAACAGCATCAGCGAGGCCAGCCGAGGATAACCAAACGGGGCCTGTGACGGCTGGCAGAGTGGGAGGAGCAAAAGGCCCTGAGGTTACGGCACACACACTCTAAGTCTAGATTCTAAAACAGACTGTCTCCTCCCAGAAGTATAAAGGCGGAAGAATATCACTCCTATAAAGCCACACCTCTTACAGGAAACACTGGTGCTTTCAAAAATGAACAAATTATGGCCTGGGGATGGAGCCCAGTGGTAGAGTACTCACCTAGGAGGTGCAAGGCCCTGGGTTCAACTCCCAGCACCACACAAAAAATTACAGCTACCTTAATGCAGTCACAGATGTCTACAACCTCCAATACTCAAACTGTAGGAAGGCAATTATAATTAGAAATACAACAGACTAAAATTTGACATTGAGACAGCAAGTGGGTGAAGTTCTAGCTGGGAGTCTGTGAGAGGCGCCCAGAGCAGTCAAGTCTTTGAATACTATATTAGAAAACGTAGGTAAGTGTCAAACACTCTGTTTTGCTCACACAGATACTGTCCTTAAGGACGTTGCATTATCAAAGGGAAACTGCAGGTTATGAGGAACCACAGCCTCACTGACAGAAATGACCCATGCTAAAGAGAGACAGGTCGGGCTGGGAAGAGAGCTTGGCGGTCTAAGCTCCTGCCTGGCAGGCACAAGGACCCGGGTTCGATCCCTGGTACGGTGCACCATGTCAGTCCTAGAATTCAGGACACACTGAGCCAGCCACTGAAGCCAGGCATGGTGGTGCATGCCTGTAATCCCAGCACTAGGTCGGCTGAAACCAGAGGATCACTATAAGCCTAAACTGCGTAGCGAGGCCTTGTACCAAATAATTTCTTTTTTATGAGCAAAATATATTTATTGGGAGAAAAAAAGCTCCTATCCAAGAAAAAGATGGGGGCAGGGGTCCCGAGTGGGTTGTCCTCACCGAATAATTTTTTTGAAAGAGCCAGCTAAAAAAACGCTGATGTAATATTGATCATGGAAATATCTGGAGGGCGAGAGTTTGCTTAACTTTACTGCCAACCATATGACTGTTGTATGAGTTTTCTATCAAAACAAAACTCAAAAGCTCAGGTCTTGGGCTGGCCAAATAGCTCAACAGATTAAAGTACCTGCAAATAGGCACAGGGGCAGGGGTGCGATCCCCAGGCCTGCCGTGCCAGCCCCACCCCCAGGGTGCACCAAGACTGCAATTGAGACTGGGCATGGTGGTGCACACCCGTAATGCCAGCTCTCGGGAGGCTGTAAATAGGCAGGTCACTACGAGGCCAATCTAGTAGTGAGACTCTGAACACCCTGTAGACCCTTCCCTAAAACAGAAAAAGAAAAGAAAGCTCAGGTGTTGGACGGCTAGATTATAGCTTCAGCCTTCTGCCTCAGTAAGCTCTGTGATCTATCACCTGTGAGCCTGGGTGGCCCATTGAGGGGGCAGGGGGGCAACACCTGCACATCGCAGTTGTTTTCGGGGCCAGGGGCCTGTGCACAGTAGAGCAGCACAGCAGGGCCCGGGAGCCCGCAGCACCCAGAACGTCCGGCGGCAGGGCGTGGCAGCCCTGTCAGTGCCTCCACGTTCAGCTGGCGGTCTCACAACTGACTGGCCCTGCACGAGGAAAGGCAGCTGCAGGAGCAACCGTCACTGCCCAAGGGGTGGGGGGGCAAGACAACCTCCACGTAAGTTTACGTGACAATCCCAGAACACAGAACCCCAGACCCAGCACATGGGGTACTCAGGCTTGAGGAGACGGGGCCCCGAGTGGCCAGCAGTGACGGCCACACAGCTGCCCGTGTGCAACCTGTGCTCCAAGTCAGCGGCAGGCAGAGCGGCGCTCTAATGAGGCTGGCAATACTAGGCCACCAGATATAACCCATTTTAAAAAATTCTTCAAAATGCCTTGACCCACAAACACTGGCACTTTAGTTTTACCAAGGGACACTGAAAAAATGAACACTGTATAAACTACCATTTGAGGTATAGAGAGTAAGCAGTGAAAATTCTAAATGACCCTGAACCCACATTCTTCCTGTTGGACAATAAGCAGATGACTCAGCCAGCAGGGTGGGTGCTGGAGACACACAGAGACAGTGGGGAGGCAGAAGGCGAGAGGTGTCACTGTGGCGAGGGTGGGCAGAGAAGGTGGCATGGGCTCCGTCAGGAGAGGTCCCACCCATGCTGCTCCCTAACTGTCAGCCCTGTGAGATTCCTTGGGGTGCAAGCTCTGGTGCAGACCCCATTCTGGGCTCTGGCGCTCCCTCTGCCCGCTGTTCTGCTTGGCCCAGCATCCAACCCCCTCACCTATAATAAGAGCAGCCAGGTTTCCCTTGAGGCACCAGGCACGCTTGGCTTCTGGCCGTGGGGGTTCTGGTGGAGCTGGTGCCAGCTCCTCCGTGGCCACCAAATCACCAGCTCTCCCAGTAGGGGCCCTTGGCATGCTGAGCTGCAGTAAAGGTAAGGTACGTGAGGGACCCAAACGGAGCGGGTTCTCTCCTCAGGATGCAGAGGCGGTGAGATCAGGTCTGCAGTGGAAACGCACGAGTCAAGGTGGATGGCGCTTCCCCCAGCACCGGGGACTCAGCTCAGCCCCGCCCCGCCGCAGGCTTCCCTCGGTTCTTCCCAGAGCCACAGAGCCTATGTCCTTCCCACCTAAGCTGACCCAGGCTGCCCGTTTCTGTCCTCCCGGCGAGCAGGGCCTTGCCCAGGGCCAATCAGCCCACTGCAGCCTGTGGTACTCACCCGCTCCTGCCCGGCAGTGTCCCAGATGAGGAATTTATGAAGCTCATTCCCACAAGGCACAGTTTTGGTCATGAAAGAAGCCCTGAAAGAGAGTCAACACCTCTGTGTTACCGGTGTCCTCCCAGAGAGCCACGTGTCATGTGCGTCCACGTCGCACCCCAGCAGAACTCCAGGAGGTCTGTCCCCAGCCCAAAGCCACAAGCAGGACAGATGGATCCTGAAGAGAGGCCACCCAGAGGGAGAGCTGTACATGTTGTATGTTTCCTGGTAGGAGGCTTCAGAGTAAAACAAAACAAAAAACAAACAAACAAAAAATCAAAAAACAGAAAGAATGTACTCAAAAGACTTTCCAGAAACAGCATCCATTGTTTTGTTTTGTTTTTTAATTTTTATTTATTTTTTTTCTTGTTTCAGAACCTTTGTTTGTTTATTCACTCATTTTTATGGCCGGCTCAGCCCGCCCCGAGGGCAGGGCTGGCGCAGTTTGTGGTGCCCGGGATGGAACCACGGTCCCTGAAGACGCCCAAGCTTTCCCAAGCAGGCACTTTAGACCACTGAGCCATCCCACCGGGCCCCAGCATCCATTGTTTTAGACAACACTCCCCAGACCTGAGCAGTGAGCAAACCGACTGCTACGGCAGCACAGCATGAGGAGGGCAGCTCACCCTGCGGCGTGTGCCATCTGTCACCTCGCAGTGGCACGAACAGAAAGTGGTCTCACACTCTTACCCACACAGCATTAGGCCGGCCTGACAGCAGCTGGTGGGATACCACGTATAAAGTCCTGTCTGCCTGTCTAAAAGCAGGGGCAAAGAGTCATGAATATAATGAAAATTGATGTTCTCCAGGAGCTGGGGAGATAGCTCAGCGGAATAAATGCTTGCCTGGCACGTGCATGGGCCTGAGTTCAACCCCTGGTTCTGCCGGGGACTGAGCAAAAAACAAACAAACTGATGTTCTCTCTATTGAAGAAAGAGGATTTTAAAGTTTTAATAAATTATAAAATACTTGCTATTTTCCTTTTCTGGCTATTTCCTCTTAATAAGCATTTTCTTTTCTTTCTTTCTTTTTTTTTTTTTTTTTGTCTTTTTGAGACAGGGTCTTGTTATGCAATTCAGGCTGGCCTTGAGCTCACTTTTGTAGCCCAGGCTGGTCTCGAACTCGCACCGATCCTCCTGCCTCAGCCTCCCGAGTGCTGGGATTACAGGCGTGCCCCACCACGCCCGGCTTAATAAGCATTTTCTTTGAGCTCATGAAAGATGTCAAAATCCAATGCAAGGAATGGTTAGCAGCCTTGACCTTTCTTTTATGAAAAAGTAGCTACTAGCCGAGCGTGGTGGCGCATGCCTGTAATCCCAGCACTCTGGGAGGCTGAGGCAGGAGGATCGGTGTGAGTTCGAGACCAGCCTGGGCTACAAAAGTGAGCTCAAGGCCAGCCTGAACTGCATAGTGAGACCCTGTCTCAAAAAGACAAAAAAAAAAAAAAAAAAAAAGTAGCTACTCTAGCAGTGGGACAACAGGCCATGAGGAGCCCTTAAAGCGACGAAACTAAAAAGACAAAACAAAAACCCTATGTAGCAGGGCAGGCAAGATGGTTCAGCGGCCTAAAGTGCCTGGTTAGGCCAACTTAGGCAACCCCAGGGATCACGGTTCAATCCCCCATACCATATGCTGTGCCAGCCCCACCCCTAGCACAGGCTGAGCTGGCC
>PVJA010008581.1:53772-64012 GCA_004027025.1 Myocastor coypus | reverse complement strand
GTTATCTGGTCAACGGGCAAAAAGCAAGCACTTAAGGTCTTCAGTTCCAATCTTTTGTTCATTTCTTATTGCTGGAATTTCCTATTCGTTTCTTTCTTGCTGGATGACTAAACCGGATGATGGTAGAGATGTTAAGCCGGCATTTACTCAGCCCCGCCCTGCTCAGCCTCGGGAGCGGACGAATTCTCAGCTGGTGGATTGGCTGCTTTTGTCTCTTTGCCATCTTGTGGTTTAGGGTTTTCTGGGCATCTGCGTCGGTAATTGAAGTTGCGACGGTACCGACGTTGAGGTGGCTGCTGACCTTGGGTCTCATCTCCTTGATTTTCCTTATCTTCTTCATTGCCATCCTCTCTAGGCTATCTTTGGCGAGGAGGGCCCCTGCGGAATCGTGGTCTATAACCTTGATACATATTCTGCCTCACTTGTCTACCTTGTTCACCTGCACCCTGGTTGTCAGCCCCCTCCATCACTTCTCCTTGCACAAGAGGGTTGGAATACTGTGGTCGACGCCCATAGGGTCTCCGCATGTAGTAAGGTGGGAACCTTCGCCTGCGGTAGGGCCGCCTTCGTTGGGCCTGGCCTTCGGGAGCGCTCTCCGATCCCTCATTCTTTTCCCCACTCTCACTATTCTGGTACTTCTGCTGGTAATTGCGTGGAGGACCCCTACGACGTGGATAGCGTCTATAATGGTTACGGTCTGCTGCGTATTTACTGCCTTGAACTGGAACTTGGAGGAGTTTGTCTTATAAAAAAATGAATCCTTAGCTGGGCATGGTGGTGCATGCCCCAGCACTTGGGAGGTTGAGGCAGGAAGATTACTGTGAGTTCGAGGCCAGCCTGGGCTAATTAAGTGACTTCAAGGCCAGCCTGAATTATATAGAAAGACCCTGTCTCAGTAAACAGATAAACAAAGAAACAAACTGTAGGAGTTCTTTATATACTTTGGGCACTAATCTTTTGCTTATATATGCTTACAAAGATTTCTTTTCATCCTGTCACTTGTTTCTCAATCTAGTTTCTGGTCTGTCCTTCCTTCCTTCCTTCCTTCCTTCCTTCTTTGTTTTTTTGGTACAAGGTCTCACTATGCAGTTCAGATGTAGTGATCCTTTTGTTTTCAGCCTCCCCAGCAGCTGGGATTACAGGTGTGCACCACCATGCCCAGGCTCCATCTCCAGTTCAGCGTGCCCAGGCATGGTGCCCGCACGGCATGTGGTACCAGGGATTGACCCCAGTTCCTGAGCTTGCCTAAGCAGCTGCTTAGTCTGCTGAGCTATCTTGCTGGCCCTTGGTTTTTCTTCTGGTGCTCAGCAATACTATTTGAGGGGGGGTGCTGGGGACTGAACCCAGGGCTTTATAATGTTAGGCAAGGGCTCTGCCACTGAGCCACGTCCCCAGTCCTATTTATAAAACGCTTAACAATTCCTGGCATATCTTCAGCACTGGACCAATGGTGGCAATCGCAATAGATATTGAGTATCTCCTCTGTGTGAAACAGGGCTGGTCCAGGCAAGCACGACGAAAATGAAAGGGGGGCCCAAGGGGCTCCAAGATGAGTCATCTTCTATAATATCTATAAAGAAATCAATATCAACACCAAACAAATCATAATGGATGAAATATTAAGGGCTGGAGATATAGCTCAGTGGCTTAAGCACCTGCCTGACAAGTAAAAGGTCTTGAGTTTGATCCCCAGAACCAAAAAAAAGCAACAAAATATCAATAGCTTAGATAAACATGCTTAATTGCTTTCCTTGTGCTGACTTGCTTAACTCTCCTAAACACTCCAAAATGGAAACACTGAGACACAGAAGAATGAACCAATGGATCAGAGCTGGGACCTGAGCCAGGGCTGTCTGCCTGCAGGGTTGTACTGATTGTCATGTGGCTTTGGGAAAAGCACCCCCCTCTCTGGGCTTTGGCTTTTGGGCTTGACTTTCCTTGGTAATTGTTCTTCATAGGGATAGGGATACCTGCCCTCCCTCCCTCCTGTGCTCGCTGAGTGGCTCCACTAGGCTACTTCTGCCACGGGCATTTTGCACCCCAGATAGTACTGTCCACTAGGGAGGCAGAATGGCTTACGGATCCACAGGGTGGTTCGGAGCTAGCTCGCTCAGGTTCGCAAGCCAGCAGCTCTGAGCTGAAGATCTTTCTGGCTAACGATAGAAATTCTCTTTGTGCCCCAGTTTCCTTCTCTATAAGACAGGGATAATGACAATGACACCTACTTCACAAGAAAGTGCTGAGAGTGAATACATTTATGTCTGTCAAAGCTCTGAAGAATGCCAGGTGAATAACTCCTAAGTATGTGCTCCTATTCTTCGATTTTAATTTTTTTTTTTTTTTTTTTTTTGTCTTTTTGAGACAAGCTCTCGCTATGCAGTTCAGGCTGGCCTTGAGCTCACTTTGTAGCCCAGGCTGGTCTCGAACTTGCACTGATCCTCCTACCTCAGCCTCCCAAGTGCTGGGATTATAGACATGCACCACCATGCCCTGCTCTCGCCTTTAATTCCTTGGAACCTCGATAATAATTGTGAGGCGGAGCTAAACCCAGGGCAGGGCAGCTGGAGCCAATGCCAACCTCAGTGCCTGTGCCTGCCATGTAATCCTGGCCTGATGTCTCTCTGGCCCTTTGAGAACTAATTTTGTCTGAGCCCAGCTTCTGGGGTCCACAGCAAGGCCTGGGGAGATAAGGCTGCTGGCCACACACAGTTAGAGTTGCACAAGTGCTTCCAGGGGTGAGGTCTAGCCAAGCAGTGGCTGGACATTTGGCTCACACGTGGTCCATCCTGGGCATGATGCAGCCTGGGCTGGTGCAAGGGTGGTATGGGCTGCTGTTCTTCCCTCAGGATGTGCGAGTGGACTGCCATCAGGCGGAAGGGACAGACCCTGCCTTGGGATATCAGAGTCTGAGGCCCAGCAAAGAAATGTCATGCAATTGGTCAAAGCATGGAGGCATCTGGAATTTTGCCCAATAACTATATGCTAAACAATAAGTGATCTGGGGGCTGAGGAGATAGCTCTGTGGCACAAGTGCCTGCCTGGCAAGTGCAAGGTTGTGAGTTCGAACCCTGGTCCTGTAAATAAATATAAATAAATAAATAAAGATTTTCCTCTCTCCCTTTTTTCTTTTTTTCAGTACTATGGATTGAATAAGATCCTCATCCTTGGGCTTGGAAGATAGCTCAGGGGCACAAGTGCCTGCCTGGCAAGTGTAAGGTTGTAAGTTTGAACTCCGGTCCCACCAAAAAAAAAAAACAACCCCAAAACCAAAAAACCTCACCCTTGCTAGGCACACATCCTGTTACCGAGATACATCCCCCAGCCCTTTTCTAATTTATTTTGAGACAAGGTCTCATAAATTTCCCAGGCTGGGAGCCAGGGAGATAGCTCTGTGGCACAAGTGCCTGCCTGGCAAGCATAAGGTTGTCAGTTAGAAACCCTGTCCCGCCAAAAGACAAAAACAAAAAAAAAACCCCAAACAAATAAATTGCCCAGGCTGTCCTTGAACTTCCAGTCTTCTTGCCTCAGTCTTTAGAGTAACTGGGATTACAGGTGTGCACCACTGCATCTAGTTTATGAAACTTATTTTTAAGAGAAGTTTAGGTCTACAGCAACATCAAGCACAAAGTTCAAAAAGTTTCTATGGTCTCCTGTCCCTACATGTACGCAGCCATGCCACCACTGACATTTTGAGTCAGACTGGCACATTATGATGGTGGGTGAACCTGCCACCCAAATTCTGTAGTTGCATTCAGATTTACTCTTGGTGTTGTGCACTCTGAGTTTTGACAAATGTAACTTGCAATCACCATGATAATATCAGAATGACTTTGCTGCTTTTAAAAAAAGTTTTTTTTTTCCTTTTATTTATTTATATTTGGTACAGGGTCTTGATATGCAACTTGGACTTGTAGTGATCCTCCTGTCTCAGCCTCCCCAGTGCTGGAATTATAAACACGTGCCCTCATGCCTGGTTTTTTCTTTCTTTCTATTTTTAATCTTATGGCCTGCTCAGCCTGCCTTGGGGATGGGGCTGGCACAGTATGTGGTACCGAGGATCCAACTATGGTCCCTGCAGTTGCCTAAGCTTGCCTAAGCAGGTGCTTTAGACGACTGAGCTATTTTGCCAGCCCTCATGCCTGGTTTTGGTGGCCAGCTGAGCATGCCTGGGATTCTAGGGCCTGTGTGGCATGCAGTACCAGGGATCAAACTCGGGTCTTTACACTTGCCAGGCAAACACTGAGACTGCTGAAGCTATCTTCTCCCCAGTCCTCATTTCACTGCTTTAAAAATCTTCTGTGCTGCATTGATTTCTGTACACTTACCTCTGGCATATACTGATGCCCTCCCCCCTGCACCTTTTTAAACATTATTTATTTATGCTATGGCCAGCTCAGCCTGCCCTGGACGTGTGGCTGGCACAACATGTAGTGCCAGGGATCGAACCATGGTCCCTGAGGTTGCCTAAGCTTTCCTAAGCGGGTGCTTTAGACTGCTGAACCATCTTGCTGGCCTTCCATTCATCTCTTGATCCCTTTCCTGTTTGAGAAAGATCACTCCCCCTATTTCCTGTTATCCATCCTTTATTTTACTCTTTGTTTATACTTAGGTTTTCTCATATAAGAAAAACCATACAAATGTAAGCCTGTGTGTCTGATCTACTTCACTTAACATTACAGTCTCAAGGTTCATCCAGTGTCCTTTAGATCACTCAAGTTTATCCTTCTTTATGGCAGACCAGTATTCCATTGTGTATAAATACATTTTAAAAGTCCACTCATTTATTTATGGGAATATAGGCTGCTTCAAAGATTTAGCTATCATGAATTGTGCTGCTGTAAACATGGATATGTACAAATCACTGCAATACAATGTCTTTATTTTTTTCAGGAAGATACCAAGAAGGAAAATAGCTGGGTCAGATGGAAATTCTTATTTCAGTTTTTTTTTCTCTTTCTTTTTTTTTTTTTTTTTTTTTTGTCTTTTTGAGACAAGGTCTCCTTATGCAGTTCAGGCTGGCCTTGAGCTCACTTTTGTAGCCCAGGCTGATCTCGAACTTGCATTGATTCTCCTGCCTCAGCCTCCCAAGTGCTGAGATTACAGGCGTGTGCCACCACGCCCAGCTCCAATTTTTTTTCTTTTTTTTAGCAATCTCCATACTCATTTTCACAGTGGTTGTGCTATTTTATATTCCCACAAGCAACAGAGAAAGGTTCCTTTTTGCCAGGAGCTTTTTCTTTTACTTTTGTAGCCCAGGGTTGGTCTTGTACTCACACTGATCCTCCTGCCTCAGCCTCCCAAGTGCTGGGATTATAGGCGTGCTCCACCACGCAGCTCATCATTTGTTTTTATTTGTTTTCCTGATGATAGCCATTTTGGGGAGTAAGATGGAATTTTAGTGTGGTTTTAATTTGCATTTCATTTGGTCAGAGATGTTGAACATTTTAATGTATTCATCAGTCATTTGTATTTCTTCTATGATTTGACTGCTCATTTCACTTGTTTATTTTTTTGGGGGTCTTTTATTTTGCGGGGAGTCTAACTTTTTTTATGGCCAGCTCAGCCTGCCCTGGGGGCCAGGAATCAAACTGCTGTCCCTGTGGCCACGTAAGCTTTCCTAAGCAGGCGCTTTAGACTGATGAGCCATCCCGCCAGCCCTGTGGTCTAACTTTTGAGAATTATTATTATCTTTTTTTTTTTTTTTGGTGGGACTGGGGTTCAAACTCATGACTTTGCACTTACCAGGGAGGCACTTGTGCCACAGAGAATTCTTTATATACTCTAGATATTAGTTCTCTATCTGAAGTATAGCAATCATGTAAAGTTTCTGTGGCCTGTAAAACTTCAGAGCAGGATTTCAGAAAATTCCGTAATCCAAAGTTACTTTTCCTGAGTTTCCTACTCAAACAACTCAAAAGCTGAGTTTCCTACTCAAACAACTTTGGAAAATTCTGCATACTGAAGCTCTCTCATAAATTTATAATATTTGTGAAAATATCAGAGCCGGGCGTGGTGGCTCACGCCTGTAATCCCAGCACTTGGGAGGCTGAGGCAGGAGGATCGTTGTGTGTTCGAGACCAGCCTGGGCTACAAAAGTGAGCTCAAGGCCAGCCTGAACTGCACAGTGAGACCCTGCCTCAAAAATTAAATTAAAAAAAAAAAAAAAAGAAAATATCAGAGATGTGACAAGCTGCATAGTTTTAAAACCAAATAAAATAGAACTATTCAGTATGAATAAATTTGTTTCTCATAAATATTTGATCAGAGAAATCATTTTTCATATGTCAAGTGATCTCCCTAGTCTTGGAAAAATAATTCTGAAAACGCTGCTTTTAAAATATTATGGATAACCTCAGAGGAAAGGGATGAATGAACTGTGGTGTGTCTAAGGAGAGTCACCCAGAGAAAAACATTCTCTCAGGCTTTCACAGAAAGCAAAATGGCCAAGCAATGGCCGTGACTCGTCCCGAAGGCTGACACTAACAACAGTTCTACAAAGTACTGCCTATGGTCTCAAACTTAATCCTGAGGGGATTTGACCCTGGAAGATACAAAAAAAAAAGAATGTTTTGTTATACAGGTCTTGCTTCAACTTGCCCTTGATCACCCAGCAGGAAAAAAAAAATGCTTAATTACAATGCATGAAACACAGAGCTAGATTGGTGAGACGAGCTTTAGGAGGCTTAGATTCAATAGCCTCCAACATCACAAGCTTCACTGGTGGCTCACTGCAATTGCAGAACATTTGACTGTATATGTACCTGCTTCCTCTTAGTCCAAAGAGAAGTATATTCTTTTCCTTTTTTTTTTTTCTAAGCAACATCAATAGGGAGGTGGGTCATGCCCACACACTGTACTCTGTAGAACAATTGTGAGGACAATATGCAATATGTCAACTTTCAAAGAAAAGAAAGGGGAAAAGAAAAAAAAATAATGTTGATTTAGAAGGGTTAATTGTTTGATCAATCTTATATACCTATATGTATTAATCTAAACTGATGTGATGATGAAAATATGTAATATAACCCGTGTTAAATTTAAACAATAATAAATAAATAAAAATTAAAAAAATATTATGGATAAACTTAAGGCAAACAGAAAAAATAAATAACTATTACATCAGAAATGAATGACACAGAGATTAAAAATAGTGAGAAATCAACGAAGCAGGTTGCTTCTTTGAAAAAAATCAACAAAATTGACAAATCTTCACTAGACTGACCAAGAAACAAAGACAGATGACTCAATTTATTAAAATCATCATAACTGATTTCATAGTGTTGTAGGCAGCTGAATTAGATAGAAATATTATAGGCAGTTAGAGCTAGGCCCTCAAGGACGACATGGAAGACAAAGTGACTTTCAAACTAGAGACAGACACTCCTCCACCGTGGGCCAGATCTCCAGACAAGAGTAAACAGAAGCAACTACATACTTCCCTAGGGAAAGGCATCAGGGATTGATACTCTGAGTAGGTATCAATCACCTTGAAAGATCCTGGAAAGAGTCATGAGCCCAAGCTCAATAGGTGGTGTTCTTGCCCACTTGCTATGTGACTTGCCTTCCCATTGGATCCCGATGTTAATCAGTTTTACCTGAGCAATGGTGTTTGTAATCTCATTGGCTGGCCATAGTCTTTGCCCCACCTCATACCCAGCTAAGCTAGTGCCCATGTCTTCTCTATAAAAGTCCTTGGAAGAGACAGCTTCTGGGGGACACCCCCTCAGGAGAGCCCTCCTGTCCCTCTCTTGGACAGGAGCTTTCTTTCCTCTAATAAATATGTTCTGCTCATTACCTTCGTTGTTCCTAAAATTCATTCTTTTGGTTTTAGAGAACACGAACTCGTCCCAGGTACTTTTCAGGTTGAGGATCGGTTTTCCTTATATCATTTGGAGGTTCCCTATTGGAGGTCATCCACCCCAGATCAGTGTTTTCTTCCTGTATCAATAGAAATAAACCAGTTTGGGCTAGGGAGATAACTCAGGGGCAAATGCAAGATCCTGAGTGAAAAACAAAAAAACAGTTTGTGAAGGAATGGCATGAGCAAAAGGATGCCCTCAAAATTAGATGATTCAGATGAAGTGGAAAAATTCCTAGAAAAATATAAACTCTACAAACTGACTTAAGAAGAAATAAAAGTCTAAATAGATCTGAAACAAGTGAACAAGTGAAGAGATTGAAATAGCAATAAAACTTTTTTTTTTTTGTCTTTTTGAGACAGGGTCTCACTGTGCAGTTCAGGCTGGCCTTGAGCTCACTTTTGTAGCCCAGGCTAGTCTAGAACTCACACCAATCCCCCTGCCTCAGCCTCCCGAGTGCTGGGATTACAGGCGAGCGCCACCATGCCCAGCAAAACTTTTTTTTTTTTTAATGTAGTAAAGCCTAAGCTCAGATACTAATGCTTCACAAATTCTACCAAAAATTAGAAGAATGGACATTTCTCAACTCATTCTATGAGGCCAAGATAACAGCCTGAACTGCATAGTGAGACCCTGTCTCAAAAAAACAAAAATAAAAAAAAGAATAAAATAAAACAGCATAAACTACCTAAATAAAATAACAAAATTGGGAGACTTAAATTTATTTATTTTCTTTTTAAAAAAATGAATCAGTCATGTTAAATTTATTTATTTATTTACTTATTGTCTTTTTTTGAGACAGGGTCTTGCTATGCAGTTGAGGCTGTCCTTGAGCTTACTTTTGTAGCCCAGGCTGGTCTCAAACTCGCACCAATCCTCCTGCCTCAGCCTCCCGAGTGCTGGGATTACAGGCGTGAGCCACCACGCCCGGCTAAATTTATTTATTTATATTATGGCTGGCTCAGCCTGCCCTGGGGGTGGGGCTGGCACAGCATGTGGTGCCAGGGATTGAACCACAGTCCCTGTGGTTGCCTAAACTTGCCTAAGCAAGTGCTTTAGATCGCTGAGCTATCTTGCTGGCCCTGAGACTTACATTTAGAAAGGGTGTGAAGGAGAGCTGGGAAAGTAACTCAGTGGTAGTGTCTAGCATGCAGGAGCCCCTGGACTCTATCTTCAATATTGCAATCAAATCAATGGGAGGAGGGGAGATGGAAACTCTGTCCCCTTAACCCCTATGGCTCATCCTGTGAGTCTTGTCTTTTTTCTTTATTTTTTCTGGTTTCAGAACTTTTGTTTATTTCTCTTTATGGCCAGCTCAGTCTGTCCTGAGGGCAGGGCTGGTACAGCATGTGGTGCCGGGGATCAAACTGCGGTCCCTGCAACCACCTAAGCTTTCCTAAGCAGGCGCTTTAGACCACTGAGCCATCCTGCTGGGCACCCTGTGAGTCTTTTCCATTTGCCTCTTCTTGACTTGTATCCTCTATAATAAACTGATAATAGCAAGTAAACAAACCAACAATTCCTGTTTTCAACATTGAATTCAAAGCTACAATAATCAATACAATTTATTGGTGGCACAAGGACTGACATCTAGGTAGGTTGAGGGAGAGCAGCGATATATCTATTATATATATATTATATATATAAAATAACTAAGAAGCATCACAGACCTAAAGGTAGGAATTAACACCATAAAATTTTTAGAAGAAAACATCAGGGATGACCTTTGTGACCTTGGGCAAAGCAAGATTCCTTAGATATAATACCAAGAGCACAGCTGGCTAAAGAAAAAAGCAAAAAAATTGACTTCATCAAGATCTTTTAAAACTTGTATTTCAAAGGACATAACTAAGAAAATTAAAAGACAAGGAGCTGGGTGTGGTGACATATGACTGTCATCTCCTTTCTCGGGAAGATCACAAGTTCAAGGCCACCCTGTGCAAGTCAACAAGTCCCTGCCTCAAAGTAAAATTTAAAAAGGATTGGCAATGTAGTTCCGTGGCCCTTGCATAACATACATAGGACCCTGGGTTCAACTGAAAAAAAAAATTAAAAGATCCATTGTAGCATGGAAAATATTACAAATTATATAGTAGTAAGAAACTTACATGTAAAAAAAAAAAAAAAGAAACTTACATGTAAAAAACATGGAGAACACTGATAACCTGTCACAATACAAAGACAAATCAATTATTAATGAGGAAAGAGGGGCCTGAGGAGATAGCTCCGAGGCACAAGTGCCTGCTGGGCAAGTGCAAGGTCATGAGTTCGAACCCTGGTCCCACAAAAAAAAAAAAAAAAAATGAGGATAGGTTTTTAGTAGACATTTCTCCAAAGATATATTAATGGCCAAGCTGGATGTAGTGGCGCATACCTGTAAT
>PVJA010008581.1:23816-53672 GCA_004027025.1 Myocastor coypus | reverse complement strand
AAGAAGCACATTAAAAGATGATCAATGTCCTGATCATTGGGAAAAAGCACATTAAGACCACAATGAACTATCATTTCACACCCACTAGTATGGTTAAAATAAAATTCAGACAATAATAAGTGTTGGTAAAGCTGTGGAGAAGTCAGAACACTTACGCAGCAATTCCTTTTCTGGTAGAGAAATGAAATGATGCTGCCACTTTTGCCAACAGTTTGGCAATTCCTCAAGACATTAAATATAGTGTCACATTTAATGGCTGTATCATTCCAACCAGAAATTCCTTATTGTATATATGGAGTACATATCTCTTCAAAAGAAATGAGGTCGCCGGATGTGGTGGCACACGCCTGTAATCCCAGCACTTGGGAGGCTGAGGCAGGAGGATCGGTGTGAGTTCGAGACCAGCCTGGGCTACAAAAGTGAGCTCAAGGCCAGCCTGAACTGCATAACAAGACTCTGTCTCAAAAAGACAAAAAAAAAAAAAAAAAAAAAAAAAAAAAAAAAAAAAAAAAAAAAAAAAAAAAAAAAAAAAAAAAAAAAAAAAAAAAAAGAAAAAAAGAAAAATGAGGTCATCTATCCACACAGAAACTTCTCTGTGAAGGTTCATGACAACATTATTCATAATAGTCTAAGTTTTCAATAACTATCAGTTGATGGTTGACTAAACAAAATCAGTACCAATCACATGGAATGTTCACTGTAAAAAGGTGTGAAGTACTGATACATGCTGTAGTTCACATGAACCTTGAAGGCATTATGGTCAGGTAAGGAAGACGCAAAAACATTGTATGGATCTAGCTTGTGAAATACACAGTACAGCAAATGCCTAAAGACAGAAAGATTTATGATCAGATAGAGTCAAGGGTGGGGATGGGGAGAGAGGACTGCAAGTGACTGCTAATGGGTACGGGGCATCTGTGGGAGGTGATGAAAGAATTCTAAAATTATTTGTGGCGACTCTTGCCCAACTCTGTGAGCAACCATCAAGTGGTACGCTTTACAAGAGCGAATTGTATGGCATGTGAATTTTATCTCAATAAAGCGGTTAAAAATAAGTTAACAAATAAGGAAAGCAGATCTTAAAAGAGAAAGAAGGAGTAATTATGATACAAATTGCCTGTCAAGTGAACTTAGAAGCAAATTTAAGAAAAGGAACATTTAAAAAAGCAACAGGAGAAAAGGAATTATTCCAGAGCTTAAATTCTTTTTTTTTAAAAAAATTATTGTTATTGTAGAAGAATGTTAAATATACACCAAAGTAAAGGGAAACATAAAACAAAATCCTGTCTCTCCACGACCCAGTCCGGCAACGACCAATTCACAGCCATCTGGCTCTTGCTGTACTCCCACCCACTCCCCACACGGAATTTTTGAAGCAAATCCCGGAATCATGTTGTCGTCTTATCACTGGAGAAATGTTATGAGGATGTTGTCCACCACCTCCCATGCTTCCCTCTTGCTGATTTGTGAGTAGCCTTTTTTTTTTTTTTTTTTTTGTCTTTTTGAGACAGGGTCTCGTTATGCAGTTCAGGCTGGCCTTGAGCTAACTTTTGTAGCCCAGGCTGGTCTCAAACTCGCACCAATCCTCCTGCCTCAACCTCCCGAGTGCTGGAATTACAGGCGTGCGCCACCACGCCCGGCTAGTAGCCTTTCTTTTTAACTTATCTTGGGAAAGGATTTCTCCCCAGTCCCTGAGCAGTGGATTTGCTTTCTTTGCTTAGATAAAACACTTCGCCTTGCCGGGCGTGGTGGCTCACGCCTGTACTCCCAGCACTCGGGAGGCTGAGGCAGGAGGATCGGTGCAAGTTCGAGACCAGCCTAAGCTACAAAAGTGAGCTCAAGGCCAGCCTGAGCTGCATAGTGAGACCCTGTCTCAAAAAGACAAAAAAAAAAAAAAAAGAAAAACACTTCGCCTTGGTCACGGCTGCCCTTTCTGCTACTGCCACGGTGGTGCTCAGAGAGCAGCTGGCAGCCAGACCCCAGTCAAGATTCTTAATAAAGTAAGCAGTTCCGTGAACCAACTGAACTCCTGGTTTTGCTTTCTTTTTTTCACTTCCTGAGCTTGCCAAGGGTGTCTGCACCCTTTACCTGTTGCCCGTTCTTGCGGGCTAACCACACCTTTCTTTTATTTGGGGTGGGCTTGCAAGCCCCTCATGATGTGTCATACTTCTCAGCCTCTTTTGCAGCAGGGGCCTACCCTAGCCTCAGTAAATAGAAGCACAAGTTTGGGGTTTGAGCTTTCTGGAGGCTCCTGAGATGAAGCCAGTATTACAGGGTTTCCCCAATCATGGCTCCACTACTGGGAGCATCTGCAGGTTTCTGAAAGCATGAGTTGGCCTTAGGGACAGAAGTTAGGTTCTAAGGAAATGAAATGGAGCTGGAAGGCACCAATATCCTTGATAGTGTGGCTCTGCAGGCCCTTGCTCTCTCCAGATTTCATTTATGCAAGGGAAAAATAAACTTCTACGGCATTTAGGCTGCTGCTACTTCTGGTCCATCCACCAGCAGCTGAACATGATACTATCAGCTCTCCTTCTCTTTATTTTTCATTTTTCCCAGTTTCCTCATGCATTTCGATTTCTTCTCGTATATGTTTTTATAAACCACTTAAAACCCTTTATAGACTTAAAGTTAAAATAAATAATGTATCAAACGACAGCGTTATGTGAGCAGCACATGGATTCTCATTTCAAAGAGCAACAGCAAAAAACACTCACAGACCCAAAGTTAAACTGTGTCTTGTGATGCACAAAACCCAAGTTTGAATCAGGAAGGAAATCCGTTGCTTATTACCCAAAAGATGGGTACCACATGGAAATTCAATTTCCAACACAGCAAATTTTCAAAATTTGAAAAGCTGAACAAAAACAGACCATATGTCCTATCGTGGAGGAAGGGTAGGCCAGCCACAGAGCACTGAAACAAAGGACTTTTGGGTTGCCACTAGAAACAGCAATCTAGGACTAGGGTAGGTAGGAATAGGGGCTGGGGGCTCTAGCAGGTGGCAGGCAGATTGAAAAGTGGGCTCTGGCCTGGGGCTACACCTGCTTGATCTCAGGTGATATTTTTAGGATCGGCAGAGGCTGTGCAGTTAGCGGTAACTGGTGATTTGGCAGGGGCTGAGGGTCACAGAGTTGTTGATAGTTTAGTGTTTGCATTTAATGTATGCATAGTGAAGAGTGGATAAATGTACCCAGACGTGAAATTCTGGACAAGGATGGGGCACAGGACCCCCTGCTGGGCCTAGTGTTTAACACTTGAGGTGCAAGATTACAGGATGGGCTGGAAGCTTCCAAGACAGGAGGTGGCTGTACCCTGGAGAACCAGGGGTATGTGGGAGATTTATTTATTTATTTATTTATTTATTTATTATTTATTATTTATTTTTTCTTGCTTCAGAACCTTTGTTTGTTTATTCACTCATTTTTGTGGCCGGCTCAGCCCGCCCCGAGGGCAGGGCTGGTGCAGCATGTGGTGCAGGGGATCAAACCATGGTTCCTGAAGCCGCTCAAGCTTTCTTAGGTAGGCGCTTTAGACCACTGAGCCATCCTACCGGGCCCCCTGTGGGAGATTTAAAGCTATGCTATTTACCAACTGTTGTGGGAGTATTTCAGTATTCCAATAACCTGCAGGGCCATGCTGTTACCAAGTAACTAGCAGCCCCAATCATGCATCAGTCTGAATATTTTTATTTTATTTTTTTCTTGTTTCAGAACTTTTGTTTGTTTATTTATTTATTTTTATGGCCAGCTCAGCCTGCTCTGAGGGCAGGGCTGGTGCAGCATGTGGTGCCAGGGATCAAACCGCTGTCCCTGCAGCCACCTAAGCTTTCCTAAGCAGGCGCTTTAGACCACTGAGCCATCCTGCCGGGCCCTAAATATTTTTTCTTAAGTTAAATATTTTAAAAGTGGAAGCTGGGTGTGGTGGTGCATGCCTATAATTGCAGCACTTGGGAGGCTGAGGTGGGAGGATCAATGCAAGTTCGAGACCAGCCTAGGCTACAAAAGGGAGCTCAAGGTCAGTCTGAACTGCATAGTGAAACCCTGTCTCAAGAAGACAAAAAAAAAAAAAAAAAAAAAAAAAAAAAAAAAAAGGTGGGGGGAACACATTTAAATATGTATGTGGAAGAAATAAGAATAAATGATTAATAAAAATGACCCTCAGTTTTTTTTTTGCAGGGAGGGTTACTGGGAATCAAACTCAGAACCTTGCACTTGCCAGGCAGGTGCACTGAGCTATAGCTAGTGCCCTGATTCATATTTTTTTTTTTGAGGAGCACTTATTGCCATGCTCTTTATAATTCATCATTCCTTTTTAATCCTTACAGTAGCCTCTCTCTCTCTCTCTCTCTCTCTCTCTCTCTCTCTCTCTCTCTCTCTTTTGACAGGGTCTTGCTATGCAGCTCAGGCTGGACTTGAGCTCACTTTTGTAGCCCAGGCTGGTCTCGGACTTGCACTGATCCTCCTGCCTCAGCCTCCTGAGTGCTGGGATTACAGGTGGGCGCCACCATGCCCGGCAATAGCTTCTCTTTAACATGGTCTTTTGGTGACAAGTGACTGAGCCTAACTCAAACTGGCTTGAGTGCGGAGCAGGCCTTACTAAAATATGTAACTGAAAAGTCCAGTGGGATTTAGGTAGGGCTGAATCCAGGGTCTCAGAGATACTATCAGAACAAAATTGTGTCTCCATAAGGAGAGCAACCCAGCTAGGACAGAGAGTGAAGGACAGAGTGGTAGGAGATGCAGCCAACAAGGAATCCAGGCTGGGGTGAGCTACAAGGGTTTGAGATTTTGCCCTGAACAAGAGGGAAGTTTTAGAATAGCAAGTGAAATGATTTTTTTTTTTGTTTGTTTGTTTGTTTTTAGATCACTCTAGCTGGGCTGGGGAGATAGCTTGATGGTGTTAGTGCCTACCTGGCAAACATAAGTACATGGATTTAAACCCCTGTACTGCATATCCTGATGGCCCTGGAACTCTGGGTGCACTGGTCCCAAGACTGGGTGTGGTGGTGCATGCCTGTAATCCCAGTGCTGGGGAGGCTGAGATAGGAAGATCACTATGAGTCCGAGCTATGTAGTGAGACCCTGTATACCTCCCAGAAAAAAAAAAAAAAAAAAAAAAAATCACTCTAGGTATCCTTTTTTCTTTTGTTTTAAATTTTATTTTTAAGAGTAAAAATAACAGAAACAAAGATAGAAAAACAGTAACAAGCAGGAGTACATATAGTACAGAATTTCAAAACAAGAACAAAAATTTAACAGTGGTTATATTACATATTCATCATTATCCTTTCTTTCTTTCTTTCTTTCTTCTTTTTTTTTTTTTTTGAGACAGGATCTAGCAGTCCAAGCTGGGCTTAAATCCACTATGCAGCCCAAGTTGACCTGGAACCCAGAACGATTCTCCTGCCTCAGCCTCACGAGTGCTGGAATTAGAGATATGCACTACCACCCCCAGCTCTAGCTACTCTTTTTTTTTTTTTTTAACTTTTGTTTGTTTGTTTGTTTGTTTTTATGGCTGGCTTAGCCTGCCCTGAAGGCAGGGCTGGTGCAGCATGTGTTGCCGGGGATCGAACCGTGGTCCCTGCAGCTGCCCAAGCTTTCCTAAGCAGACACTTTAGACCACTGAGCTATCCTGCCAGGGCCATCTAGCTACTCTCCTGACCAAATGTAAAAGACTGTGTGCTGTCTGTAACCTTTCTTGTAACAAATGGAAAATGGGCAGGGCCCCAGGCCTGGCTCATTTGTATATCTCTTTTCTTTCCGGGATTGCTATGTGATCCACATCAGTCCAGCAAGAGGCAGTCCAAAGCCCTCCTGATAAAATTGTGGAGAGAACAGAAGTTCTTTCCATGGTGTTGCTGAGGTGCGTCACCACCGCTTAGGAAGAATGCATCCGAGTACGGGGCCAACGCAAAGAGCGGCTGCTGACCGGGAGGAGGACCGTGGCCCATGACAGCCTCACTTGGCCTTAGACCCAGCTCTACCAATACACTTCATGCTTCGGCTGGGCCATTTAGGGTCTTGCACATTCGCAGTGGAATGAATCCTGGGTGTGATGACACAGACATTGAGCCGTTTTGTTCCTGGTTCCAGAGTCAGAGGTCAGGATGGTTCTGATCAGGTTATGGCTCCCGAGGTGTTTCCAGACAAGCGATACAGGTAGATGACGCACTCATGTAACTACACACAATAAATTCTGCACCTGTTTCCCTACCCCCATCCCACTGAGGGCTTTTTTTTATTGAAGACAGCCTTTTACCTTCCTTTGTCTCCCAAGATGTAGCTATTTGGTGACTGCTCCGGAAATAGTGCTCAACAGTTGGCTCAAGGATGTGATTTCCAACAAGAAAATGTTAAAAATCCAAGCTGGCTGGGAAAACCACCTGCCTCCCTGGCCAGATTTTGCTTCCAAGCGTCCCTCAGCACAACCCAGAATCCCCCAGACAGGGCTGGCGGTTAACCATGGAGAGCAGGGGAGAACACAAGACCAGCTCTGTCCTGTCCCTTTGATTCCAAGGAGTTTGCCTGGTAAGATAAGCTCTTGGCCACCTCTTGCCATCTTTCATGTGGCTTTGGGTTTCGTTCCATCCTCTGAAGGGCTGATCCTGCAGCCAGGACCGTCTCTAGGGGGCTCTGGTTGGCTTCAGTCCTGCTCACCTGCAGCTAGGTAGATGAGAAAAACAGCTTAGAAACTACCCAGGTCTGAGCAGGGCGTCTGCGCGCTGCGGCCCATGGGGAAAGCACTTTGCGAGCATGGTATGGGGTAGGGTTACAGGACCGGTAGCCCCATCTGACACCTCCTCCCCTGAAGGTACGTCTTTGTGTGGGTGGAGAGGGGGGAAGGGCCCATAGGGGCTCCCTCAGAACCCTGGGATGAGAGAGCACAGAGGGTAACTCCATGTTATTATAGCCACCTAGACCTGCCCCCCTTCTCCCCTAGTCTGGCTTCAGAGCTCTGATTCAACCTCCACCTGTGCCTTCCTTGGGGACCCAAGCTCTCAACCTTCTCAACTTGCTCCCTCCCTTCCCCAAACTGTGCCTTCCCCTGCCGTGCGTCCCCTTCTGTCCTAGCTCAGTGAGTCACCTTCATCCTGAATGCCTCGCTTGCTCAGGTCACCTGCGGCACTTTCCAAATTGCCACTGCCCACCTCCCCTAGCTCTGCACAACAGGGCTTCTCAAGTTCTGCTGCTTGGGCCGGCAAGATGGTTCAGCGTTTAAATTAAAAAAAAAAAAAAAAAAAAGGGGGCCCGGCGGGATGGCTCAGTGGTCTAAAGCGCCTGCTTGGGAAAGCTTGGGTGGCTTCAGGGACCTCAGTTTGATCCCCGGCACCACATGCTGTGCCAGCCCTGCCCTTAGCTAAGTAGGCCATAAAAATGAGTGAACAAACAAACAGAGGTTCTGAAACAAGAAAAATAAATTTAAAAAAAAAAAAAAAAAAAAGATGGTTCAGCGTTCTAAAGTGCCTGCTTGGGAAAGCTTAGGCAACCGCAGGGACTGCAGTTCAATCCCTGGCACCACATACTGCTCCAGCCCCACCCACAGGGTAGGCTGAGCCAGCCATAAAAAAACCATCAAGTTCTGCTGCTTGAGGCATCCTTCGGATACCTTGAATCCTTTCTTTATGTCCTTTTGAGACAGGGTCTTGCTCTAGGCTGGCCTTGAGCTTACTTTGTAGCCCAGGCTGGCCTTGAACTCACAACAATCCTTCTGCCTGAGTCTCCTGAGTGCTGAGATTACAGGCATGTGGCACCATGCCTAGCCTCAAATTTTATTTATTTATTTATTTGTTTATTTATTTATTTATTTAAATGTGTTTAGTACAGGGTCTATAGGATCTAACTGCAGACTTGCAGCAATCCTCCTGATCTCAGCTTCCCAAATGCTGAAATTACAGGTGCGCACCACCACCTCCAGTCTCTTTTGTTATCTCAGCACCCAACTCCCCTCCCCCACACCCCACCCCCCATTGGCACGCTGGAGATTGAACTCTGGTCCCCTAGTGCTTGCCTAAGTAGGTGCTTTAGTCTGCTGAGCTATTCTGGCCGGCCCTTAAATTTTATTTTATTTTATTTTATTTTATTTTTTGTCTTTTTGAGACAGGGTCTCCCTATGCAGTTCAGGCTGGCCTTGAGCTCACTTTTGTAGCCCAGGCTGGTCTCAAACTCGCACTGATCCTCCTGCCTCAGCCTCCCAAGTGCTGGGATCACAAGCATGAGCCACCACGCCCGGCTTTTAAATTTTATTTTAAAGAGAATAAAGGGACCTGGTGGGATGGCTCAGTGGTCTAAAGTGCCTGCTTGGGAAAGCTTGGGTAGCTTCAGGGACCGCAGTTCGATCCCCGGCACCACATGCTGTGCAAGCCCCGCCCTCAGGGTGGGCTGAGCCGGCCATAAAAATGAGTGAATAAACAAAGGTTCTGAAACAAAAAAATAATAAATAAATAAATAAATAAATAAATAAGGGGCCCGGCAGGATGGCTCAGTCGTCTAAAGAGCCTGCTGAGGAAAGCTTAGGCGGCTGCAGGGACCGCGGTTCGATCCCCGGCACCACATGCTGTGCCAGGCCTGCCCTCAGGGTAGGCTGAGCTGGCCATAAAAATAAATAAATAAACAAACAAAAGTTCTGAAACAAGAAAAAAAAAATAAAAATAAAAAATAAAGAGAATAAAAATAAATGGACGCACACCTGTAATCCCAGTACTTGGGAGGCTGAGGCAGGAGGATCAGTGCGAGTTCAAGACTAGCCTGAGCTACGAAAGTGAGCTCAAGGTCAGCCTGAACTGCATAATGAGACCCTGTCTCAAAAAATAAATAAATAAATAAATGGAACTATGATACAGGATTTCAAAACAAGGTAATAAGAAATTAAAAACAATCAGCATATAGCATATTATTATCTTCAAAGCAGTTGCTCAGATGACAACATAGACTTGTGCAAGACTGACTAAACGATGTAAGTGCAGCTGGAATTCCTAGCTCCAGACCTCATCAGCTTTGCCCATCCAGAGTCATCCCTCAGTTTACACTAGGCCCATCCTGGCCCTGCTTCAGAGCCATTCACAGACTTCTCTGACTTTGGCTTCTCCTAATCCCGGTATTGGGGGTGGGGCCCTGGGGTGCTCCTCCAGGGAGCTCCAGCTACAACTGTTTTATTTATTTTTGAGACAAGATCTCACTAAGTCACACAGGCTGACCTTGGACTTGAGATTCTCCTGCCTCAGCCTCCTGAGTAAGTGTGACATACAGGCACAGGTCACCACACATGGGCTGACCTTGCCTTCTCAGATGTTCAGGATGAGCTTTGTACATGGTCATCTAAAGATGTCATTGTTCTTGGGCCCAGCTGAGGCCTCGCTCTCTTTCCCTCTTACTGGCTTTCCTGGCTTTCTCTCTCTCTCTCTCTCTCTCTCTTTCTCTTTAGCTTTATTTATTTGTTTTTATTATGTCCGGCTCAGCCTGCCCTGCGGGTGGGGCTGGCACATCATGTGGTGCCCGGGATTGAACTGCAATCCCTGTGGTTGCCTAAGCTTTCCTAAGCAGATGCTTTAGACTGCTGAACCATCTTGCCGGCCCCCCTGGCCTTCTCCCTGTTGCTCTTTCTCAGCATCGAAGGGCCCTTTCTCCCTGAGGCCCAGCCCTTCCCAGGCCAAAGAAGCTCTTACACTCTGCTCTCTGGACCACATGTCTTGGATAGGGGAGATAGCTCAGTAGAATAAGCACTTGCCTGGCAAGCACAAGGTCTTGAGTTCAATCCCGGTACCACAAAAAATAAAAAAAGTTACTCACCACATGTGTCTTCCCTGTTCTTCCCACACTGTGGCAGTACCCACTAGAATGGCCCTGGCTGGAAGATTCCCCAACCTCAGATAAACGGAGCCCCTGAGGGCTGGCAGGATAGCTCAGCAGACTAAGAGCCTGCGTAGGCAAGTGCAGGGACCTAGGTTGGATCTAGATCCCCCGGCACTGCAAGCCATGCTGGCCCCACCCCCAGGGGTGCTGAACCAGCCACCAAGGTGCATGCCTGTAATCCCAGCTCTGGGAAGGCTGAGACAGGAGGATCACTGAGTCCGAGCTGCACAGTGAAACCCTGTACCAAATACATAAAAAACAAAACTAAAACAACAACAAAAAAATAAGCCCCTGTCACCTTCTACCTCAGTGGGACAGGACAGTCTTTCCATCTTCTCCAGATCCTCTCATTCTCTAGGAACCTGACTGAGGTCTGCATCCTCCCCAGAACCCCTGGCAGAGTTCTCCTGTGGAATCAGCTTTTTGATGGACAACTGGGAGGCGTCCTGTTGTGTCTGCTGCTCGGCTCAGGCCAGACCTGAGGCCCTGGCTCCCCTGAAGGACTGGAGCATGGGGCTCTTTTCTGGTCCACAGTGTGTGTCCCAAGGCCTAACACAAGTCTGGTTGCAGTGCTCCACTCCCTTGCTTTTCCAAAAGCACAGGCGACCCCTGCAGCTTCATTTTAGCAAGTTGTGAGTTCAAATCCTGCTTCAGCCACTGAAGAGGCAAGTTCCCGATAAGTATCTTCTCCCCAGACTCCTCACTGGAGCCATGGAGACCCAAAAACCTGGTCACAGGGCCCAGTGGGTGGATGGAGGTAGGACATACGCTGTAGGATGTCATCGTATTGAATCAGCCCCATTGCTGACGCGGCAGGGGGAGGCTGATAGGTCACAGTCTAGGTCCTTCTGGAGTGGGGGTCAGTTCTTTCCAGTTCTCCATGGTTCCAAGCACCTCTGGGTGACTTGCTGCCCTCAGACTTGGTGTCTGCTCCTGTATATGACTTTGCTTGCTGTCCTTTCGCTTACACCAGGGACAAGCAGGAAGTAGACCTAGGAGCAGAGTTCCTGTCCCGAGTTCCAGGCGCTCGTCGTGACCCAAGGTAGGGGCAGAGGCACAGACATGAAGAGGTACTCACCCCGGGAGTGACAGGTGTCAGCTGGTCATGGTGGTGAAGTCTCTGTTGTATGTTTTGTTTTAGTTTTCTTATATTCTGCAGTAATAGGGATGGAACCTGAGGCCTTGTCACCTAGCTACATGCTTGACCCTTCCTTATTTTATACTTTATTTTTTATTTTTTAAATTTTATTTGTCTATTTGTGTTATGACCTGCTCAGCCTGGGGGTGGGGCTGGTGCAGCATGTGGTGCCAGGGATTGAACCGTGGTCCCTGTGATTGCTTAAGCTTGTTTAAGCAGGCATTTTAGGCTGCCGAGCTATCTCACAGGCCCCTCTTATTTTTTTTAAACTAGCCACTATGATTTTAATCTTTTATATATTTATTTACTGTTTTATTTTTGCTTTTTGGCAGGACCAGGGTTTGAACTTACAACCTTGCACTTACCAGGCAGGCACTTGTACCATGAAGTGATCTCCCCAGCCCCTGGCCCCTCTTATTTTATACTCTAAAACAGCGTTTGTCTAAGATTCTGAGTTGCACAGGTTGGGCTCAGACTTTCAATCCTCCGGCCTCAGCCCCTCAGAGTGCTGGGATTTCAGATATGTGCCACTACACTCTGTGAGGCTGTGTGG
This sequence comes from Myocastor coypus, assembly GCA_004027025.1. Taxonomy (NCBI): domain Eukaryota; kingdom Metazoa; phylum Chordata; class Mammalia; order Rodentia; family Myocastoridae; genus Myocastor; species Myocastor coypus. The sequence continues at coordinate 42,130 of PVJA010008581.1, read as the reverse complement.
CTTTCACAGCTTAAGCTGTTTTTTGAGTGTCAAGCTCTACCTCTGTGGGTAGATTCAGAGATACCTGCCTGGACCAACCAATTATTATTTTTGTATTTAGTACAGTGTCTACAGGGTCTGACTATGCAGATCGGACTCACAGTGCTCTGCCTGTGTTCAGCCTCCCAAGAGCTAGGATTACAGGCCTGTGCCACCACGCCCAGTCTCAACTGTGGTCTCAGTGTGTCCTGGGGGTGGGGCTGGCATGGCATGCTGGGGATCGAACCTCAGCTGCTGCACTCTGCCTAAACAGGCATGTTAGTCTGCTGAGCTATCTGTCCAGCCCCTAACCGATGATTCTCATTGGCCCCGTGTGTCAGCCTGCCCAGTGGGACCCTTCCTCTCCCACAGGCATTCTTCATGTGGCTCTTTAAGGCGAAGTCCTGGAGTGTGCTGTGCCCAAATTGCTCCTGTCTCTGTCTTTCCTGGACAGCTTCTACCCCTAACTTTCTGGACATCCCAGGACAGATCCTCTCCTCCTTGGTCCTCCATGTCCCCAGCTAATAAGTGAGAAGCATGTGCTGCTCAGAGTCCCCACTGCGTTTTTTTCTGGGGTGGCTCTTCTGTCCCCAGCTCCTGAAGGAGCTGAGGTGGGCAGGGGTGTGGCGCAGGGACCTCCTTCTTGCTGGGCTGCGTGGACTGTGCGTGATAGAAGGTTTCTCTTTTCTTTCTTCTTTACTTGCCGTTTTCTTTTCTTTCTTTTTTTTCTCTAACCAGAAAGTTATTTTAAAACTGAGTGGGGAGAGCTGCTAAAAGCCACACGCATGCTGTGGGTCTCATGTGCCACCAGCTCTTGCTGACAAAGAGCAAGCAGTTCTTAACTCTTGTTCCTCTCTCCCGCCCCCACCCCAAGACAACTCACTCATTTCCTCCCAGAGGTAAAAAACTGACAAAGCTTTGGTCATCCGGTCTTGGGAGGCTGCTGTGGCTTCGGCCCTCACCCTGCAGCCCCTCAGGCTTGCAGCTCCCGCAGCTCACCAGGTCCTCTCACTAATGCAGACCCAATGGAGTGCCAGGCTACATTTCTCTCCACTGCCGGGGATGCCCAAGAGCAGGGCCCGTGGACTTCAGGCCCAGGTTGCAGTTAGCTCAGCAAACCCAGCAGGAAAATCACCTGAAAAGCCACCCACTTGCTCCTCATTTTCATTTTTCCCTGCTTCCCTGTTTTAAGTAATGTACTGTAAATATGTGATACTTGCACAAGGTTATATGGTTTAAAAAAAATAAAGGTCCAGGTAGTAGTGTTTGCCTAGGCCCCAGGATCGAGCCCAGGTGCCGCAACAACAATAACAACAACCAGGGGCCCGGCAGGATGGCTCAGTGGTCTAAAATGCCTGCTTAGGAAAGCTTAGGCGGCTGCAGGGACCACAGTTCAATCCCTGGCACCACATGCTGCGCCAGCCCTGCTCTCAGGGCAGGCTGAGCCGGCCATAAAAATAAACAAACAAACAAACAAAAGTTCTGAAAGCAAAAAAAAAAAAGTTCTGAAACCAAATAAATAAATAAATAAATAAACTAAAAAAAAAAAAAAAACAACCAAAGAAAATTAAAGGCCCAGCACTTTTCAAAGAGCCTGAGTGTCCCTGGTGCCAGCCCCCTGTTCTCGAGTGCCCAGAAGTTGTAGCCTATGACCCACTTCCTGTGTTTCTATAGTTTCCTTCTGAGAAAATGTGTGCAGAAAGGTAAGAATAATTATTATATAGCTATCTTTTTCTTCCAAGTCTTGCTGTGTTGTTCAGTCTAGTTTCAAACTCCTGGCCTCAAGTGATATTCGTGTCTCAGCCTCCTGAGGTGCTGAAATTCTAGGGTTAGAACACTGCACCAGGCAGAACTTAGTTTCAGTAACTGGGCATCTGAATGGGTGGCAGGAGAAAAAAAAAAGGAAGTCATTCAGGTCTTCCACTGCAAAGAGCTATAAGGCACAGTCTGGTACATGCATCACTTTCACATGTGTGAGATGAGCCCCTAGTCTGGACTTGACAGATTGTCTTAAACTTGGTAGGTGACAACAGCTATTTTCCAAGTTGGTGACGACGGTTTCCTCTGCCTGGGAGGGCACAAAGTGCCTATGTTCCCCAAGCCTCACGATACCAGCTTATGAATGGGGCTTTCTCCACTGTAAATTGAGTCAGGCAAGAATGGCTCACCCCACCTGATTGCCAGAGACACCACCTGAGGCGTGTAGCTCTTCCAGGCCCAGCTGCTCTGTTCTCTCGGGCAGGTCAGCCTGTACCTCCAAAGAGCAGCATTTGTCACCAGGGATTTAATGGCTTAAAAATAAAGGAGATCCGATTGCAAGTCAGAGCCGTGGGCATCCACAAGATCCGGGCTCTTCCCCCACCCCTTCAGAGAAACAGGAGAAGAAGCTGCCTGGAACTCTGAAGTGGGGCTTCTGGGAACCCTGCAAGGCACAGGGCCCAAAAAGAGAGGAGATAAGAAGCAGAAAGCAGGCTTCCGCCAGGCTCTACCCCCAGCTCCAGGCCGAAATTATCCTTTGTTAAATGCAGACTCAAGAGCCCTATGACCTTGGTTCAGCTCTTGCTTCCTCCTTTTTTTTTTTGGTTTTTTGAGACAGGGTCTCACTATACAGTTCAGGCTGGCCTTGAGCTCACTTTTGTAGCCCAGGCTGGTCTCGAACTCACATCGATCCTCCTGCCTCAGCCTCCCGAATGCTGGGATTACAGGCGCGCACCACCACGCCCGGCTCTTGCTTCCTCCTCTTCCGAGCTCTGTGACCTTAGGTTGGTGATTTCACTTCTCTGAATTTCGGCTTTCTCAACTGCCAGATAGGAACCATGATAGGCCCACTTCCGGGTGCACTTGTGAGAATTAGTGCCTTCCGGTGTCAGAATTATAGGGACAATGCTTGGCTCAAAGACACAAGTGCCTGCTGGGCAAGTGCAAGGTTGTGAGTTTGAACCCTGGTCCCACAAAAAAAAAAAAAAAAAAAAAAACAAAGAATGTACACAATGAATACTGGCTGTTATTTCATTATTCACATGCTTCGTGTATTTACTATCTCTCTAGAATATCAGCTCCGGGAGGGAAAAGACTTCGCCTCCCTGTTCCTAGAGCCTAAACATGGTGGGTCTTCTACGATGGTTCCCCCAAAGAATGAATGAATGCGTACATGCATAAATGAAAATGTGAGTGAAGGGACTATACCCTTGCCCCTCTTCGTTTCCTTTTGCAAGAAAGATTTCTTTCTTTCTTTCTTTTTTAAATTTTTTTTCTTGTTTCAGAACTTTATTTATTTATTTATTTATTTATTTATTTATTTATTCATTCATTTAATGGCCGGGTCAGCCTGCCCTCAGGGCTGGCGCGGGGCCGGGGGTGAGGCTGGCAAGGCATGCTGGGGATTGAGGCTGCTGCACTCTGCCTAACCAGGCGCTTTAGTCCACTGTGCTATCTCACTGCTCTTGGGAGATTTCAATTTTGTTCCCTGGGCTTGTTTGTGTTTTCCTAAAGACAGTGATTGAAGTTTTGAGTTTTTTTTTTCCCCCCTAGGGGAAGAAAAAAAATTATATAAAAAAACCATATAAGCCTTTATTCACAATTATCAAAAGCTGGAAGCAACCAAGATGCCTTTCAATAGGCAAATGCGTAAACAGCGATGCTAATGCTGCTTTATCCCGTGGTTTAAGAAAAAAGCCCAGCCATCAAGTTATGAAAACAATGGTACATGTGTGTTGCTAAGTGGAGGAAACGTCATCGTGGACTGCTAAGCGAAACAAGCCCTTGGGGAAAGGCTACAAACCACACTCCAACCATGTGGCATTCTGGAAAAACCAAAACTATAGCCCTGGCCAATAAACTGTTTGCCAGAGCTGGGGTGAGGGGGGTTGGGGGGCTGGGGAGTGGGCAGATGAGTAGGCAAAGCCCAGGGATCTGGGGAGTAGTGGATCTACACTGGTAGACAAGCGGCGTTACCCATTTCTCCAGATCCACAAATGGATGGATAAGAAAAAAAGATAGCGTTAAGGTAAACTGTGGCCTGCAGTTAATAACAGTGTATCAAAAGTGGCTCCTCAAAGGCCGGCCAGATAGGTCAGCCGACTAAAGTGCCTGCTTAGGCAGAGCACAGCAGCCAGGGTTTGATCCTCATCATGCAGTGCCGGCTGAGACAGAGGTTGAGACTGGACGTGGTGATGCGTGCCTGTAATCCCAGCATTAGGAAGGCTATAAACAAGGATCACTACAAGTCTGATCTATGTAGTGAGACCCTGTAGACCCTGTCCTAAATACATTAAAAAAAAAAAAAAAATTAGCTCCTCAGTTGTAGTAAGTGGGCCACAAGATTGCATGTGTCAGTGAGGGAGGAAACTTCAGGAAGGGAGGGAGAGGGACTCTACTTCCTCTACATTTTTCCATAAACCTAAAGTCATTCATAAAACATTACTGAACATATATATATATAGTCTTCACCAATTGACTTTTAAAACAGGGCCCGGTGGAATGGCTCAGTGGTCTAAAGCGCCTGCTTGGGAAAGCTTGGGCGGCTTCAGGGACCACGGTTCGATCCCTGGCACCACATGCTGCACCAGCCCTGCCCTCAGGATGGGCTGAGTCGGCCATAAAAATGAGTGAATAAACAAACAAAGGTTCTGTAACAAGAAAAAAATAAATAAATAAAATAAAACATTAAAACATATATATACAGTATACTTTCCAGTTTATTCTGTTCTTGTAACTTGATTTTTAGGAAATATATTCAAGGAATAATAAGCTCTTTAGATCATAATGATTGCCTTGTACAGCTTGGACATTTCACAGGAAGGTAAGGCCTAGGAAAGGAAAGTGACTTTCCCAAGGCCACAAAATGAGAGGGGAGAGGACTGAAGCCACCCCAATCTTCTGACAGCCACCGTGTGGGCCATGCCTCAGTTTTCCTCCTCTGTAAAATGGGCTTATCACAGCATCAATCTCCTTGGGTTGCCAGAGGTTAACCCCAACAATGAGCAAAATGCTTAGAAGAAGGGTGAGTGCTGAATGAATGCCCAGTAAAAGCTGCCTGAGGTTAATGTCAAATTATAGCGAGGAGAAAGAGGATGTCAGATTTGGTTTTTTCTGCTTGAATAGTCTAGAAGTTTTATGAGATTTTAGTAAGAACTTTCTTTGGGTTTTGCATTCTTATTTTCTATGTGCTTTGTGATAAAGATGTCAGGGATGTTATTGTAGGAAAGTCCCTTGGCAAGGCAGGGGGTCCACTGTAGACTCTTTTTTTTCTCCTTGGGAATTCCTGCAAACTGAGGCAGGAAGTCAAGTTGTAGGGGTGACAGTGGGAGTTTTGAGACCTTCCTAGCAGCCCCCTCGTTGAGAAATTAGTTTGTAAAATCTGGGGGAGGGGACTGAGAGGTCCAGAAATAGGGAGTCCCATGACCAAAAATCCCAGAGCTATATTTTTGAAGAACCCGATACACATGAGAGTGTAACCAAGCTGTCCTGGAAGTCACAGGGCCCTCTGCTGTCATTTTAGGCAGGCTTTGCATACTCGGCCTGTCCAGGGGCCTGGCACAGAAGGCTGAGGACATTTCAGGGGGAGGAGGGCGCACTCTGGCCCCACTCACACGTGTGTAATTCCATGAGACAGCGGGTGCAGAGGAGCACAGCATCTTGTGCCTGGATCTGTGAGTGTGCTGTCTAAGTTTTAAATCTTACAGTGGCTGAACAAGACAACTCCCAAAGTCCAACTTACTTGGAGAGAAGAACAAAGTGAGGTCCAGGAAGCAGGGTAAGTCACCCAAGGGCCACACTGAACCTGCATTTCCCTGGGATGTGTTCCCGAGCCACAGGGCTGCGCTGCAGGTCAGACCTGGCTTCTAGTAGAGTCCAGGGGCTGCGCTCTAGGCCTCGGTGTCTGTAGGAGAGCTGAGCATGGCCACAGGCATGAGACTGAGTCCACCTTTCCAGCCCCAGCAAAGAGGCAGGGCCATCATTTTTTTTTTTTGGCAAGACTGGAGTTCGAACTCACAACCTTACACTTGCCAGGCAGGCACTTGTGCCACGGAGCTATCTCTCCACCTCCCTTTTTTTTTTTTTTTTTTCCATTCTGCTTTAAAATATTTCTTTTAGTCAAGCATGGTGGCAGATCCCTAAACACACATACAAACACACATACAGAAATAAAATCAATCGATAAATAGATATAAAATGAAATATTTTTAAATTATGATAGCCAGACTTGGCAGTACATGCCTATAATCCCAGTACTTGGGAGGCTGAGGCAGGAAGATCGTTGCAAGTTTGAGACCAGCCTGAGTCACAACGTGAGCTCAAGGCCAGCCCGAAATGCATAGTGAGACCCTTTCTCAAAAGTGAATGAATGAATGAATAATATGCATAGGTATAGAGCTTAGACACTGGAGCTTTGGCTCAGTAGTAGAACGCTTGCCTAGCAAGATAGAAGCCCTGGGTTCAGTCCTCAGCACCAACACAAAAGTAAAAATCCCCTAAAAATGTTTGACCAAAAAAATACAGTAGAAACATCTTAACCATTTTAAGTGTCCTGTTCTGCAGCATGAAGTGTAGTGACACATAGCAGAATGGCTTCTGCTATGGCTTGTGTCTCGCTGTCCCCCCAGAGTGTCATGCTGTCACAGGTGGGGCTTTTCAGAAGTGGCAGGGTCTAGAGTGTGTGAGGCTGAGATGGATTCATGGGGCAGAGCGAGGCTCAAGGGTACCAGGGTGAGGGGTTCAAGTGCTACACGCCATGAGTAGTCTGGAGAAGGTAAAGGGACAGAGAGTCACTGGTTAGGTCCCTCGGTTGTTGTGCTTCTTCTGCCTGAGATGGAGTGTTTTCCTCTGCCGTGTCACCCTGCCTTGGAGCCAGCTGACTGGCTGGACTGACCTCTCTACAATCTATGAGCTAAATAAACCTTTCCCTCTTTAACTTTGGGCATTGGGTATTAGTAACAAAAGGCAGAGCCGGGGAGTTAGCTCAGTGGAATAAGTGCTTGCCTGGCAAGCACAATGTCCTCAATTCAATCTCTGGTACTAAAAACAAGAAGAAGAGAAAAAGAAAGAAAGAAAGAAAGAAAGAAAGAAAGAAAGAAAGGAAGGAAGGAAGGAAGGAAGGAAGAAAGAAAGAAAGAAAGAAAGAAAGAAAGAAAGAAAGAAAGAAAGAAAGAAAAGAAAAGAAAAGTATTAAAGACAGTTTCCACTATGAGAAATTGGCTGTTAGTACTCATTAAGTAGTCCACTTCCCCTCCCCTCGTCTCTTCTGTATCTATGAATGTAACGAGCCTAGGGGCTACATGTAAGTGGAGTTGTGTAGCATTTGCCTGTTTCACTTAGCAAATGTGGGTTCGTCCACCCCGTAGCATGTGGCAGGCTTGCCTTCATCTTTAAGGGTGAGTAATGTCCCGCTGTAGTGTAGTACATTGGCTTAGCCATCTACCTGCTGATGGGGGTCTGGGTGGCTCCCTCCTTGTAGCTATTAGGATGTTAACCCTGCTGTGAGTATGGTGTCCAAAAATCTGTTCAAGTCCCTGCTTTCATTTCTTTGAGGACTTATCCGGAAGTGGAATTGCTGGATCATATGGTTCTATTTTAAGTTTTTGAGGAACTGCCATGCTGTCTCCTGCGGCAGCTGCGCTGTGTGGCATTCCCACCAGCACAGCACAAGGGTTCCCGGCTCTCTCCTTCCCCCCAACACTGGTGGTCATCCTTGCGGGTGGGAAGGAAAGTGGGACCATCTCTGTGTCCCTGGAAGCTCTTTCACAGGGTGACCCAGTGTGGTCATGGGGAGAACCTCCCAGGTGGCACTGTGAGGGTCTGGGACAGCGAGTGACCAGATTTGCAGTAAAGCCTCTTTGGCAGAACAAGCTCCCTAGTTTTGCTTTTGTTTTTGTTATTGGTAGCAACTTTGTTGTCCTGTGGTGATTCATAAAAACCACCACGTTTTCTAAGAATCTTTTAATCCCCATTGGACATAGAAGCTTAAGTGAGTTAAAATGGTTACACGCTCAGTAGTGTGCATGGCGCACAGGAAATACTCAATAAACCTGAGCTATAATTATCGGTATTAGGATATTAGCTGCCCACATCAAAGAACAATACCATCAAGGTGAGGGGTTGGAGATCTGATGATAATGGTTGGGGGGAGTCAAGACCCTCAGGGGTTGCCCAGAAATTAATTTCAACCAGCTTTTCTCTCTGGAATCCTGTTTGCCTCTTTTGGACAGGAGGAGAGAGAACCCGGATGCCTGTGCTCCAGGCCTGGGTTGATAAGCTGCACACGCCGACTCTGGCCTGTGTCCCCTTTGCCTTGTTATTCATTTTGCAGATAGTCTCCTGTGTTGTCTCTGTCTCTGTCTCTGTCTCTGTCTCTGTCTCTGTCTCTGTCTCTGTCTCTGCCTCTGCCTCTGCCTCTGCCTCTGCCTGTCTCACTCATCTTCAGTCCCTGCAGCCCTAGGTAAGGAAATGAATATCCCACTGCTTTGGCATTCCCAGGGAGCAGGGTGAAGACCTGCCTGTGTGACAGAACGGCATTGGCACTGAGGGAGACGGTGGGAAACCAGGGCTGAGGGAGTCGCCCGAAAGCCCAAAGAAGCAAAGCAGAGTCATATGCATGACAGGAACCACAGGCTACCAGGGTAGCAGAGGAAGGACCAGGATGTGGAAAAGGAGTTGCTGAAGCACAAACTTTGGCTCTGAAGAAGGCAATCTGGGGTTCTAAGGCCCAGCTCTGCCACAGATTATGGAGCCCCAGTAGAGTCTCTGTGGTAGTGGTCTTATTCACACGCCTTGTGGTGACCAGCAAGACCAGGCCAAGCTGGCTCTGCCCACTTTGCTGATCCCATCACTCCCCACTGTCAACTGACTGGTGCTGGCCCAGGCCCAGAGGCCTTGCTTTTCTGTTCCTCCCACGCCAATCTCGATGTAGCCACAGGACCTTTGCATCTGCTGCTGCTTGGCCTGGAAACCTCTTCTGGCTACCTCTGGTGCGGCTGGCTGTTTGTCAAGCGACAGGCCCTGCTCCTGTATTGCTTCCCTGAAGGCCCTTCTCCAACTACCACTGTATCAGTTCTGCCATGCCCTCTGCCTCATCCCTCCCGTAGCTCTTCGGATGCTCTGAGACTGTGTATACTCATTATGTGATCCTACACTGGTTTATAGTTACTTCTAGAGAAAATATCCTCTCTGTGCAGCAGTGGGGCCCACAGGCCTTAGAGGAGTGGGTTCACTACTCTGGGCCTCAGTTTCCTCAGCAATAGAAAGGCAGAAAGAGCACAGACGCTTCTTGCCCTCCCTTCTTGGGGCTTGTTTCTATCCCTCAAATGAGCGGGTGGGAATATTTGAAACTTGGGTTCTCTCAACGTGGTATTTAGGGTCATGTGGACTCACCAGGAGGCAGGCGAAGCTACACTGTCCCAAAGCGCCCCTGGATATGGGCCTCGTCCAGGACATTCATTAAAGCACCACTACCAGTCTCCGACCAGTCTCCCACAGCACTTGCCTGTCCATTAGTTTCCTGTGCTCTGGGATGGAGGTGGGGCAGCTGGCCTCTGTCCTCAACCCAGTTTCACAGAAAAGAAAAAAGGAGGGAGGCAAGACCTTCCCAGACTCCTCCCCTACCAATCTCTCCCTCCGGCCTGCCTCAGGGCCTTTGCACACACTGCTCCCTCCACCTGGAATATTCTCTCCCCACATACCCCCACCCCAGTGGCTCTCCCTCAAACCTCCCTCACCAGGTCTGCTCTCCCCTCTGGCTGTTGCCATTCTCTTACTCTAGCTTGTCCTCTTCCCATGACATTTATTGTGAGTTGACATTACATGACATCTTGGCATTTTTATTGTCTGTCTTCTCCCTGGAAGGCCAGCTCCATAAGGCTAAGATTTTTGTCTATCATAGACACAACTTAGCGCTGTGTTTCTGGTACCCAGCAGGTGCCAGGAGCAGAGTCCCCTCTCATTGAATAATTGCTAAATCCAATTAGTCTCCCAGGGACATAGAGGTGGAAGTGACCTTGAAAGATTCATTTTATGGATCCCTGTGCCACTGGGCTGGACATGGTGCTCTGGGGGGGTCTGTCTTCTGTGGCAGTCTCTCGGTAGAAATCAAGACTCTTAGGATGAACACAAAGTGGTTTTAATTGCAACCAAAGTCTGCGTCTCTGGTAGAACAGGGAAGGAAAGGCAAGCGATTTAGGTCACACATTGCAGGTAAATACTAGGAACAAATTGCTAAAGAGATGTTGATTCCGCTGGCTCAGGACTAGGTGTTTTCTAGCTGGGTTTTTTTTTTTTTTTTTTTTTAATGCCTTGTCCCATCATTTGGGCTGTCACAGGTTGTACTGAGTATATTAATGAGGTCTTGGGAGGAAGTGCCAGCCTTCCAAACCTCAGCCCAGCCCTGAAGGACAGCGCTGTCATTGTAAGCCTCATTTGGAGCACAGGAGAGATGGACGTTGTGATAGCAAAACAGAGAGAGGTCCTCAGAGTTTACACACAGCCAGGTGCAAACCCAAGTGATGGTGTCCCATCATCACCACCCACTGCGCAGGACCTGCTATCCCGTGAGCATTCCTTCAAGGAACACAGTGTCTGGAGCTGGGAGATTAGGAGTAGGGGCTCCTGGGCCAGACTGCCGGTCTCTGAATGCACAGACAGAATATGATCTTGGGTGGACTTGACACTGCCCTATGCCTCCGTCTCCTCATCTGGAAAGCAGGGGTGAGAGTGATGAGGACAGAGGTCAGGACAGTATTGAGAGCAATGGAGATTCATCAGATTTAACCTTTTGGGTGCTTAAAGCAGATGCTTGCACACAGTAGGTGCTTTACGCATGCTAGTTATTTTTCATATCATCTTTTTGCATACACTGTCTCTCTGTGCTTCTCACACACGAACATGTATGCATATATCCTCGGGCTTCCTGGAGGAAGAGTTTGGCCAGAAGGCCTAGACTGCTGCCACCACCATCCCTGGCCTGTTCATGGCCCAGACCTTGTGTCAGGCTTAGATCCCCTACCCTGGCAGGAGGTTTCCCACTGAGGGAAGAGTGATTGCCTCCTGTGGCCTTTCCTGCCCTCCCTCCCCCAGCCACCACCCTCCCACCAGCCCCACGCCCAGGTCATGTGCCGGCCCTTGGCCTGTGAGTGACTCAGCCTGGCAGCTGGACCAGATGGTGGGAGAAGAGCTGGAGATTAGCACTGCCAGGGGCTGCTTGGAGCAGTTGCCCAATTGCAAAGGTCAAGGGATTGGGTTTCTACCTTGTGCTCTTGTCCTGGGAGATGCACAGGGACCCTATGGAGACCAAATCAGGGGTTGCTCCATCCCTGCTCACCCTCAGGGCTCAGGTTCTAATAGGGCTTCTGTACCCACCGGACAATCTGGGAAGTCCTCGCCTACCACCCAAGCTCTGCAAAGCAGCCGCTTTTATTTTGATCGCACTATGAAAACAGACTCACCAGCAGAGCTTCAGCCCAGCCTGCTGGTCGACCCCTGACCCGCCTCACCTCAGAGGTGCAGCAAGTGTGTGCTTGCATCTAGCATGTGGAGATCAGAGGCGACCCAGGGGTGGGTGCAGCTCAGCTCTTGTGGTGGTCAAAATTTACGTCAGACCACTAGCTGTACAGGCTGAGGCTTCTTTGTGTGTTATTACAAATTACACTTTTTTTTTTTTTTTTTTTTTTACAGTTTACACTTTTCACTGATTTCTAAACAGGGATGATGTTCACATAGTGCAAAGTTCAAATGATTGCAGTAAAATAGCATCTTCTCTCTCCTGTCACCTATTATAGACTCTGTCCCATTCTCTCCAGGTGCCCGATTGTCAGTTTTTTTCCTGGCCTGCTACAAGTCAAGGCAACCACATGCCCCTGAACCTCTATACAAATTTTGGCCCACACCCCCACTGCTCTGCTCTCTGCCTCTTCCCTTCCTAATGTGTCCTTAAAATCTCTCCATGCCACTACATAAGAGGTCCCTTGGTGCCCTTCAAGGCCATGTGATGCCCCTCCCTTTTAGGGATGTACCACGATTTATTTGAGTCATCCCTGCTGATGGGCTCTTAGGTTATTCCCGACCTTGCACCACTCGAAGGCTATGGTGCAACGAATTGTCTCACGGGGGCATCATTGGGTGTGGGTGTGGGGTTTACAGCTGCGCTGCTGAAACCATTCCAGGACGGGCAGCATGACACCCACTGTGAGAAGAACAGCAGTGTTATGGGCTCTGCTCTAGATCTGCTGGGCTGGGATCTGCATGTTGAAAACAATGACTGAGGCATTTGTGTGCACATTAAAGTTTAAGAAGTACTGATCTAGAGGTCAGGTTGCTGGCGGCTGCCAGGCTGAGCTAGGTGCCTTGATGATATTGACAGTTGCAGTCCATTTGGCCCCTGCAGAGCCCAATTCAATACATGCTCCCATCTGTAATGAGTAAGCATTTGGAGAGAATATTTTTTAAAAGCCATACCTGCCATGGCAGCCTGTGGGATTCTGGCATTCTATCAGCCGTGGCTTCTTGGGGGCTCCTGGGTTTTGTGGCTATAATGTTGTTGGACTGTCCACCAAGGGTGGCCAACTCAAGGGCCCTCAGTGCTAGGTGCACAATGTGTGTGACTGATGCAAGTTGGGTCTAGTTTATGCTGACCTTGGAGTCAAAAGGAGATTAGAACAGGCACAAGTCCAGCAAAAAGCATCTTTGGGCTGAAACTGTCCACATGGTCCATGAGGTTGTGACCTGCAATTAATGGTATCAGAATGTCTTTTAAAGGGTTTGGCTGATAATACCATTCTGCCTGGCAAAGACTTAGCTGTCCTTCTTCCACTCAATGTCACAAAGTTTAGAGACCATGGCACACACTTTGTACAGTGAGTGAATCAGTGGTCTTTCAGATTTAAATATTTACAATCTCTCTCTCTCTCTCTCTCTCCCTCCCAGGGTCTTGTTCTCTACCAATGAACAACATGTCCAGCTCTTTTATTTCATTTTAAAATTATGACACATGATCTTATTAAGATGCCCAGATGCTCAGACTGACCTTGAACTTGCTATCCTCCTGCCTCAGCCTCCTAAGTGTCTGGGACTATGAATGCATCACTGAACCCAGCTATATTTTCCAATATTTAAATTAATATTTATTGGGGCTGGTGAGATAGCTCTGCGGTCTAAAGCACCTGCTTAGGCAAGATTAGGTAACTGCAGGGACTGTGGTTCAATCCCTGGCACCACATGCTATGCCAGTCCCACCCCCAGGGCAGGCTGAGCTGGCCATAACATAAATAAACAAACAAATAAATAAATAAAGTTTTTAAAAAATTAAAAAGCCGGATGTGATGGCACACGCCTGTAATGCCAGCACTTGGGAGGCTGAGGCAGGAGGATCGGTATAAGTGCAAGACCAGCCTGGACTGCAAAAGTGAGTTCAAGGCCAGCCTGAAATGCATAGTGAGACCCTGTTTCAAAAACACAAAAAAGGGACCCGGCAGGATGGCTCAGTGGTCTAAAGCGCCTGCTTAGGAAAGCTTAGGCAGCTGCAGGGACTGCGGTTTGATCCCTGGCACCACATGCTGTGCCAGCCCTGCCTTCAGGGCAGGCTGAGCTAGCCATAAAAATAAATAAACAAACAAACGAAAGTTCTGAAACAAGAAAAAAAAAAAAGACAAAACTAACTAACTAACTAACTAAATAAATAAATAAATAAACCTGCAGCATGAGGGCCAGGTCCTTGAGGAAGAGAGAAGAAATATGTAACAAGCGAAAGACAGTGTCAGTTGGTTTCTGGTGCTAAGGTCACAAGGGAGAAGAGGGAGCAAGAGTTTTTGGTTTTGGTTTTGGTTCATCTTAAGCAGGGACTTAGCCCAGGAGTCACCAAAGGTTTTCTGTAAAAGGCCAGGGGCAAACATTTCAGGCCTCGGATGGATGTAACTGCTCAGCTTCTCCTCGAAGTGCCAGCAGCTACGGACAAGAGGCTGTGCGCCAATGAAACTGTGTTTTTGGATGCTGAAATCTGAATTTCATCTACTATTCATCTGTCACCAGACAGTTCTCTTTTGATGCTCCCTCCCACCACCATGGACCATTTAAAAATATAAAAACCATTCTTCCCAGACAAGCTGGACAAAAGCAGGTGGTGGGGCAGGATTTGACTCAGAGATGGAGAGGAGGGGCCGGGCGGAGACGATGGGAAGGCAGGCTGGGCGCTGTGAGCAGCAGCTGGAGGGCTGGAGGTGTCAGGGAAGAGAAGGCTTAACACAGAAGTTGGGACCAAGGGCCCTGAGCCTCATTCCAGCCATAGCTCTGCATCTCTCAGATCCTGTGGACACATAGCTGGTGAAATGTTTTTCCTCTTAAATCTGCACAGAGATTTTTATCCTTAAGAAACTAAACTTTTAGCTAGATGTGGCAATGCATGCCTCTAATCCCAGTACTCTGGGAGGCTGAGGCAGGAGGATCATAAGTTTGGGCTCAAACTGGGCAAGTTAATGAGAACCTGTCTTTAAAAAAGGAATAGAGAAGCTGGGCATGGTGGCGCACACCTGTAATCCCAGCACTCAGGAGGCTGAGGCAGGAGGATCAGTGTGAGTTCGAGACTAGCCTGGGCTACAAAAGTGAGCTCAAGGCCAGCCTGAACTGCACAGTGAGACCCTGCCTCAAAAAGACCAAAAAAAAAAGAAAGAAAAGAAAGAAATAGAGGGCCAGCAAGATAGCTGAGTGGATTAAGTGCCTGCTTAGGCAAGCACAGGGACCAAGGTTCAATCCCTGGCATCTCAAGATGTCTCGGCCCCACCCTTGAGTGTTCTGAGCCCATCACTGAAACTGGGTGTGGTGTTGCATATCTGTACTCCTGCTGAACTGTAGTTGGACCTTCTGGATCTTCATTGTTGCTGGGACTTTTGGAGCTGTTTACTAGTCTGGCTTCAGGAAGCACCCTTCTCTCTGGATTCCAGCAAGGCCGCCTCCAGCCTTCCCTCCCTTACCAACCTCAGCGCCTCTGTGTTCATCCTCTTCTGCTCCAGGGAGGGTTTGAAGTAAGCAGGTACAAAGCCAGCGGTGCAGGGCTGGTAGGGTAAGGAAAGTGACCGCACTGCTCACAGAAGCCTTTGTCAGCCACAGACATTTCGAGAGAATGACCCTCAGAGCCTTTAATAAATGCTCTAAACCAGCAGTTCTCAACCTGTGGGTTGAGACCCCGGCAGGGGTCGCCTAAAGCCATCAGAAAATACATATTTAAACCCATGCTATGCGATGGTGAAATGTTATTTATTGGAATTAGTAATTTGAAGTAGCCACCAAAATTATTTTTTGGTTTGGGGTCACTGCAACATGAGGAACTATATTGCGGGGTCACAGCATTAGAAAGATTGAGAACCACTGCAAACATTTGACAAATATGTTCATTTTCCTCACAACTCTTGAGGTGCCTAGTATTTTTATTCCTGTTTTTTTTTTTTTTTTTTTCAGGTGGAGAACAGAGACAAGAAGTTGTGTGGCTCACCTGAGGTTGCAGAGCTTGACAATGGCAGTCCTGATTTATACCCAGGGCTCTGAGATCCAGTCACTCAGGACAATCTCTCTGTGTGCATGTGTTTCTTTTTCATTTTTAATTGACTTTGGGAGAGTCAAGACAGGGTCTCATTGTGTAGTCCAGGCTGACCTTGAACTCACTACATGGCCCAGGCTGGCCTCAAACTTGGAACAATCCTTCTGGCTAAGCCTCTCGAGGGCTGGGATTATAGGCATGAGCCACCACACCTGGCTTTAGTTTTTATTAGTATGTTTGCAGTACATAATAATTACATTTATTGGGAGTTTAGAGTTTGTATATGTATATAACACATATTCTCTCTTTCTCATGCTCTCTTCTCTCTTTTTATTTTTTTTTTCTTGTTTCAGAACTTTTGTTTATTTATTTGTATGGCTGGCTCAGCCTGCCCTGAGGGCAGGGCTGGCGCAGCATGTGGTGCCGGGGATCGAACTGCAGTCCCTGCAGCCCCCTAAGCTTTCCTAGGCAGGTGCTTTAGACCACTGAACCATCTTGCCGGGCCTCTCTTTCTTTTTTTTTTGAGACAGGGTCTCAGTATGCAGTTCAGACTGGCCTTGAGTTCACTTTTGTGGCCCAGGCTAGTCTCGAACTCGCACAGATCCTGCAGCCTCAGCCTCCCAAGTGCTGGGATTACAAGCGTGCACCACCACACCTGACTTACATAACACACCTTAATTCTTTTTTTTTTTTTGCTTCCATTTCCTCCCACCCCTCCCTGCTTCCTCCAACTTTTATTCCCCTTCCATTTTAAAAAGCTATCTAGCCGGGCGTGGTGGCGCATGCCTGTAATCCCAGCACTCGAGAGGCTGAGGCAGGTGGATTGGTGCAAGTTCGAGACCAACTTGGGCTACAAAAGTGAGCTCAAGGTCAGCCTGAACTGCATAAAAAGACCCTGTCTCAAAAAGACAAAAAAAAAAAGCTATCTATACTTTCTATTATTATTATTATTATTGTTATTGTTATTATTGGTAGGACTGGCATTTGAACTCACAACCTTACACTTGCCAGGCTGGCACTTGTGCCATGGAGCTATCTCCCTGGCCCCATACTTTCTATTATCTGTCCTTCATTTTGCCCTTTATTAATATTCTGAGTTTTTGTGGCTGGGTGTGGTGGCGCATGCCTGTAATCCCAGCACTTGGGAGGCTGAGGCAGGAGCATCTGTGCAAGTTCAAGACCAGCCTGGGCTACAAAAGTAAGCTCAAGGCCAGCCTGAACTGCATAGCGAGACCCTGTCTCAAAAAGACAAAAATGTATATATATATTGAGTTTTTCAAATAAGAAACCTTGCAACATTTAAGCTTGGCTATCATTTTACTTCACATTATGGTCTTTTTTATTTTTATTTTTTCTTGTTTTCAGAATCTTTGTTTATTCACTCATTTTTATGGCTGGCTCAGCCCGCCCCGAGGCACTGAGCCATCCCGCAGGGCCCCCACATTATGGTCTTAAGGTGCACTCATTTACCTATAAATGCTACAAGTTTTTATTTATTGCAGGACAGTACTCCATTGTAATCAAAGATGGGGAATAGCTGGGTCAAATGGAATATCTGGTTTCTGCTTTTTGAGGAATCTCTATAGTGACCTCTTTATTTCTGCAGTAAGATGGTATCTTAGGGTTCTTGTTTGTTTGTTTGTTTTGTTTTTTTGCGGAACTGGGGATTGAACTCAGACCCTTGCATTTGCCAGGCAAGGACTTACTGTGGTCCCTGTAGTTGCCTAAGCTTGCCTAAGCAGTTGCTTTAGACCTCTGAGCTATCTTACCAGCCCTTAGTATTGTTTTAATTTTTTTTGTGTGTGTGGCCAGCTCAGCCTGCTCTGGGGGCAGGGCTGGCATCATATGTGGTGCTAGGGATTGAACCAAGGTTTCTGCAGTTGCCTAAGCTTGTCTGAGTAGGTGTTTTCGACCTGCCAACCTATCTTGCTGGCCCTTAATTTGTATTTCTAAATAACCAGTGGTGCTGAACATTTTCTCATGTGTTTACTGGCCATCGCAACTTCTGAGACAAGAAAAAATAAATAAATAAATAAATAAATAAATAAAAGAATCCTGATCATGCAGTCATAGGAGGGGTTCCCTCAGGGGTGGTTGGATCTAGGCTATGTGGTGCTGGGATTGGTTCATGGTACAAGGCTAGGGTCAAGGGCTCTGGGATTAGAGAGGTGGGCTCTACCTGCCCTGAGTAGCCTGGAGAAGACACAAGGGACAGAAAGGTGCTGTTAAGATTCTTTGCTTGTGGTATTGATGCAGGGGAAAACGATCCCCAACCTGAAGAGTTCGTGTTCTCTAAAACCAACGAATGAATTTTAGGAACAAAGGGAGGTTATGAGCAGAATAGATTTATTTTATTTAATTAATTTATTTATTTATTTGCTTTTCGAGACAAGGTCTCGCTATGCAGTTCAGGCTGGCCTTGAGCTCACTTTTGTAGCCCAAGCTGGTCTCGAACTCACATCGATCCTCCTCCCAAGTGCTGGGATTACAGGCGTGCACCACCACGCCCGGCCAGAATAGATTTATTAAGAGAAAGAAAGCTTCTGTCTGGCAAGAGGGACAGAAAGGGACCCAACTGGGTTTCCCAGGAAGTTGTCTTCTTCCCGGGTTTTTATAGAGGAGAGTCATGTGGTGAGGTGGGCCTAAGGTTGTGGAGAAGATGTGGGACCTTGCCTAGGTGGGTATGGAGTGGGACAAAGACTATGGTCCAACCAATGAGATTACAAGCACCATTGCTCAGGTAAAACTGATTAACATCAGGATCCAATGGGAAGGCAAGTCA
>PVJA010008581.1:0-23716 GCA_004027025.1 Myocastor coypus | reverse complement strand
GCCCAGGAAGTTGTCTTCTTCCCGGGTTTTTATAGAGGAGAGTCATGTGGTGAGGCGGGCCTAAGGTTGTGGAGAAGATGTGGGACCTTGCCTAGGTGGGTATGGAGTGGGACAAAGACTATGGTCCAACCAATGAGATTACAAGCACCATTGCTCAGGTAAAACTGATTAACATCAGGATCCAATGGGAAGGCAAGTCACGGAGCAAGGGGGCAAGAACTCCACCCATTGAGCTTGGGCTCGTGACTCCAGGATCTTTCAAGGTGATTGACACCTACTTAGAGTATCAATCCCTGATGCCCCATCCCTAGGGAAGTATGTATGTAGTTGTTTCTGTTTACTCTTGTTTTGAGATTTGGCCCATGGCGGAGGAGTATCATCTCTAATTGGAAGATGGCCTTGTCTTCCATTCGTCCTTGAGGGCCTGGCCCAGTCTGACTGCCTATAATATTTCTATCTAACTCAGCTGCCTACAACAGTATTGTCTGGTGCCCACCATAAACTGTGCTCCTCTGCCTTGGAGGCAGCTGATTACTGATGGAAACGTCTCCAAACTAGGAGCTAAATTAAGCTTTCCTCCTTTTTTTTTTTTTTTTCTATTTTGTTTTATTTTATATATTTTTTTCTTGTTTCAGAACTTTTGTTTGTTTATTTATTTATTTTTATGGCCAGCTCAGCCTGCCCTGAGGGCAGGGCTGGTGCAGCATGTGGTGCCGGGGATCGAACCTCAGTCCCTGCAGTCACCTAAGCTTTCCTGAGCAGGCGCTTTAGACCACTGAGCCATCCTGCCGGGCCCCATGCTCCTTTAACTTTAGATATTGTGCATTTTGTCTCAGCAACGCCAAAAAGATAATTAAGCACTTTGCAAAGCAGTTGGTAATTTCTCATGAAAGTTAACCATGGAAACTAGGCATGGTGGCACACATTTATAATCCCAGCTATCGGAAAGGCTGAGGCAGGAGGATTAGGTGTTGGAGTCTAGAGAACTCATCTCAGAAAAAAAAAAAAAAAAAAAAAAATCTATAGAAGTTAATTATGTTGAGACTGGGCATGGTGGCATGCACCTGTAATCCCAGCTCTAGGGAGGCTGTAAATAGGCAAATTACTACCAGTCCAATCTATTAATGAGACCCTGAATACCTTCTAGACCCTTCCCTAAATTACAAAAATAAATAAATAAAGAGAAGTTAATCATGTGACTCCTAAATATTTGCTCAAGGCAAATAAAGACTTTTGTCCAGGGTGGGAACATTGCACATTGCCTGAATGCCTGAAATTCCAGCTACACAGGAAGCTGAAGCAAGAGGATTCCTAGTTCAAGACCAGCCTAGGTAATTTATTTGGATCCTGCTGAAAAATAAAATAAAAAGGGCTTGGAATGTAATGCTCAAGGCTCCCTGGATTCAACCCACAGTATCTCAAAAACAGCCCAGGCTGGTCTTGAACTTGCACTGATCCTCCTGCCTCAGCCTCCCAAGTGCTGGGATTACAGGCGTGCGCCCCGCGCCCAGCCTCAAAAACAAAACAAAAGAAAAAACAAATCCAGAAAGCACAACCTGCGTTCAAATTTGTCCACTGGCATTTCTTTCTTTCTTTCTTTTTT
Source organism: Myocastor coypus (assembly GCA_004027025.1). Taxonomy (NCBI): domain Eukaryota; kingdom Metazoa; phylum Chordata; class Mammalia; order Rodentia; family Myocastoridae; genus Myocastor; species Myocastor coypus. The sequence goes on along the minus strand of PVJA010008581.1, from coordinate 22,113 downwards.
TTTTAAGAATTTTTTATTTATTATTTTTATTCTTGTTTCAGAACCTTTGTTTATTCACTCATCTTTATGGCCGGCTCAGCCCACCCCAAGGGCTGGGCTGGCGCAGCATGTGGTGCCAGGGATCGAACCGCGGTCCCTGAAGCCACCCAAACTTACTCAAGCTTTCCCAAGCAGGCGCTTTAGACCACTGAGCCATCCCGCCGGGCCCTCCACTGGCGTTTCTGCATAACTTCATATATAACATCGTCAAAGTGAAGAGAAGTTGAAAGATCCGTCCTCCACGAATGCAGCACCCGTGTGGGGACGTTTACACACAGGAGCACTATTCAGCAACAAAAAGGAGCAAGCCAGGGACGCAGATGGCATCCATAAACGTTATGTGGGCTGAGAGGAAGAAACCAGACTCAGGAGAGCACATAGGGGACATATGATTCTAATTACGTGACAGGCAAAACTCATTTCAGGTGAAGGCATGTCTGTGGGGGCTGGGCGGCTGCGAGGGGCCGTAGGGAAACCTTCTCCATCTTGATTGGAGGGGATACGCTTGGGGTAGGCATTTGTCAAAATTCATCAAATCTTACCTTTCACATCTTTGCATTTCATTGTAAGTAAATTTTACCTTCATGATCATAATGACAACGAGGCCCTTGCCCCCCTCTAAATTGTAACATGTGATGAGCCTGAGCCCGCATCTTGCGGCGTACAGGTGATTTTCATTTTCTTCTCTGCGCTCCTCCCGGTTTTCTGAGGATTCCTCCATGTACACGCATTCCTTTAGGTTTAATAAGTCACATGTGCTCTACATTTATGGGAAAAGGATGTGTACTTCTAGTATGCATTGCAAAAAAATCTGTTAGGCCTTTCAGGTGGGCTTAATTTTTTTTTTTTTTTAAGAGAGAAAGGAAAAGAGAAGGCAGGGTAAAATAAGGAATCGCTCCTCTCGGTGCCTCTGGAGCGCTGCCTCCTCCCGGAAGTCTTTCTTGACTCCCCTGAAGATCCCCGGACCCCGGAGGACCTGGAGCTTTGCTTTTCCCTGAGAGCTTAGCCCTGTAACCGGCTAGGCTCGAGCTTCCTCCTCTGCAGCGTTTGCTTTTGCAGAAAGCACCCAGCAGGCCCCCGGCAGGTCCCTGGCTTTTGCAGCTTTGACCCCCCACGAAGCCAACCCGCGCTGAAGAGGAACCGAGAGGCACAGCGTGATGCCGGGGCATCCCAGAAGCTCCGCACAAACTTGCCCCCTGGAAAGGTCAGGGGCTCCCTGCCTCCTCCGCGCAGCGGCCTCGCACCACTCGGTTAGGAGGACCCGGGCAGCGCAGGGGCGACCTTCGGCCGCGCGGGAGTAGGCATTGTTTGTGAGCTCGCGCCGCACAACAGAAGTTTGCACAGCCCAGGGAGCGTCTGCAAAGTGCTCTCCTGCGGGGCTAGGCGCGCCGTTCTGGGGCGACTTTTCATCTCCCGGCTCAGGCAAAGGTGTAGAGGGGCATGGTGCCAGCAGGAGTGGGGACTCGTGGGAGGGACGCTGCAAGAGGCCACGCCACGGAGCCAGAAGCCCCGTTGAAAGCACAGGAGTCAGAGGGACAGGACACCCTTGTGCTTCTCTCCCCAGTCTCCTAATGGGATCGGTCCCACCCACGATCTCTGCTAGTTTCTCTCTGCCCTACACTTCTGGCTCTGATCTACTCCCAAGTTACTTAACCTCTCTGTGCTTCAGTTTCTTGATCTGTGAAATGGCAATAATGATTGTTATGGTTTATGTCTAGTTATCCCCCCAAAGCCTCATGCAATCATGGGTGGGGACTTCTATAAATTGAGACTTGACTCATGAGGCACTGGGATTCCGTGTTTTATGTACTGATGAGATTATCAGTGTGAGTACTTCTAGGATTAGGAGTATAGCCTAAGGTGGATAGGCTAAGGCAGAGAGCCTGATGTAATTAAAAAGAGAGACAGACAGACAGACTGGTGCTGTTGCTCTCTGCTCCCCTGGTTGTTGTCTTTGTCGGGGTTGTTGCTGTTCCTCCGCCATTATGTGCCTCTCAGCCTTGGGCCAGCCGAATATATATTGAAACCTCCAGTAACTGTAAGCTAAATAAACCAAATAAACCTTTCCTTCCTTCATTTTGAGTGTCGGGTATTTGTCCCAGCAACAAGTAAAAAGTAATTAAGACAAAAAAAAAAAAAAAAAAAAAGTAACTAAGACAATTATAGTGCTGCCCTTGAGGGCAGGATTGAGTGCGGGAAGTGTGTGGAAGAGTGCCTGGCATTCTGTGGTATCTACTCTAAAACGTCTTGGGTGCTACTTTTTATTTTTATTCCCATCTTCCACCCAACAGGGAATCAGACCTTGTGTCACAGGCGCTTAACTCCCTCGTGTGCTGCAGCTAGCAAAAGATCCAGCGTCACTTGGAGTCTACCTCTCACTGAAGACCCTTCTGACTTCTTGGCCAGACCTGTCGCTGCCCGTGCCTTTCTGGGCATATGGCATGCACGCTGGGTGCAGCCTCAGGGCCTTGACAATTGCCATTTATTTCCCCTGACTAGAAAGTCATTCTCAAATCTCAACACATCATTCAGCATTCAGGTCTCAGTGTAGCTACTGCCTCTCCATGCCCACTCTACTCTCACCCTCTCTGGAATGGAGTCTCTGTCCCTCTAAGAAACAACCTGTTTGACTCTCTGCTGCTGATCAGAACATAATCTTCACAAAGGACAGGACTTGGTCTTACTCCGAGTTTATTCTTCTATGTCTAGCAAAATGGCCGTGGTACTTAGGACCTGTTCAGGAACTAGGAGCTCAGCTAAATGAGTGAAGAGAAACAGAGAGAGAGGTTGGGAGATTCCTCAGGAGACACCATAGATGGTGATGCATTCCTATTGTGAAGGAAGGTTAAGTGTCCAGATGGGACATGGTTTTGAAGTGCTTGTAGGCCTGCTTGGGAAGTTGCTCCCTAAGGAAGCACAGCACAGAAGCCTGTCCTAGGTCTGGAGTGGTATGACAAGAAGGTTCTGGAAGGAGCCATGCTTCTGGAAGTTTACTAGTAAATGATGACCCAATTCAGGGGTGGTTTAAGTAGTGAGTCTTAAAGTGGGGCAGTTCCAGGGTTGGTTAATTCACAACTGAACCATAGTATTGAGGGTCCAGGCTCCTCCCATGACTCTACTCACCATGTTGGCATGGTCTCCCTTGTGGGCCCAAGATGGCTGCCATTGCTTTAGACATTGGCTGTCAGGGCAACAGCCACAGATAAGAACAGAAGCTAATTTCCTTTCCTGAATCCTATTTTAAGATGGAAAATATCTTTGTCTGGAGCCTCTAGTACTTCTATCAGTAGATGGAAAAGATGGAAAAGGGTCACCTGCCTATTTTCCATAGTTGGTGGAGACATGAGTAGTTGCCCTTACAGGTGCCAAGGGATTCCTCTTGCCCAGAAGCATATAGAGGCCAAAGCTGAGCTTTTGATAGGGGGCGGAATTGTTGCACCCAATGGTGTCTCCAGAGGGGGTAGAGGACAAAGCCTGAGCACTTCAGCTGCCAAGTAAGACCAGTAAGAATGCCTGTGCCAAACTGTGGGGGTCAGGGTATTCTAAGGACAGAGGTGGTATCACTAGGCTGAGTGCTGGTAAAGAGATAAGGCGGCGAAATAGCCCTGCGACTAGCACCACAACCTGCACTGTGAGCTGGACGAGAGCAGTCTCAGTGCACTGACAATTTCCCTGGAGTCTGCACCCATCTCCTCATTCTTGCTGCCCACTGTCACACCTCCCATAGCCCATCTGTATCCTTAGAGCCACTTCTTTGCTGACCATTCTGGCTCAAGAAGACCGAGCATCCTATTGAAAATTCTAGCTATGTCAGTCAGGGGTAGGGAGCCGAGGAAGGTTCTCGAGCAAGGTAAGAGCTGGGTCATAGCTGCTTTTTTAGGAGTGAACCTGGCAGAGTGTATACATTGGAATGGAGGCTGGTAAGCCCAGAGTGCCCCTTTAGAGCCTTTCCTGAATCTATTCCCTCCTTCTGGGTCCAGGTTAGCCTTGGGCCCTGTCCCATTCCATTCTTGGCCCAGAGTTTGGGGAGATCCACCTTCTCCTCCTTTGGTATGAGACAGATGACTCAGGCTTGCCATTTAGAGTTGCAGTGATTGACACGTGACCCAAACCTGCCACCCGAAGCAGGCCTACCTGTGAGATGGACTCCCAGCAAAGAGGCCTTTAAACACCTGCATCCAGCTCTGCCTCAGTCTAGCTGGTTTTACTTAGCCAGACCAATATGTGTTTTCTGTTTTGCCTGAATTTGTGTTGGGTTTCTGCTACTGCATCGTTGGCATCCTTGAGTAATGTGGAAACTAAGCCATCTGAGAGATGGGAGTTCTAGACATGGTGAGGGATTGACCTTAAAAGTGACTCTCTGGAAAGATGGTGGGGCTTCTTCAGATTAGGCAAGCATGAGAAACAATCTATTCTAATTTGACAGATGTTCATTGAGCACTATCTTTGTCCATTTTCTCTTGCTGTAACAGAATACCTCAGACTAAGTGATTTATAGAGAACAAAGATTCATGTGGTTTTTAAATGCTAGGAAATCCAAAAGCATGGTGCCCAACACTCCCACTGTGTCCTCCTGTGGCAAAGGCAGACAGGGAACAGAGGGCTAAATTTGCTTTTATGATGAATTCATTCTTGATCCCTAGCCTGTCCCTTGTGTTAATGAGATGAATCCATTCATAAGTGTAGAAGACTCATTAATAGTCACCCCTCTTCACCTCTAGCTCCCAGCACAGTTGCTTTGGAGATGAACTTTCCAACTCATGAACTTGGGAGACACGCTCAAACCACAGCAAGGACAGACGTGGTGGCAGGCTGTGCTCTATGTCCCGGGGACACAGCTAGAAGCAAAGTAAAAACCCTTGCCCATATGAGGCATGCAGTCTAGTGGCTGAGGGAATCTGATCTACATTTGTTCTTATGATTATTGTCATCCCTGTTTATAGGCACAGAAACCGAGGCCTTGAGAGGTGAGGTCACTCTGCCAGGGAGAGGCCAAGGGAGCTCTGACTTCATCTCATCCTCATTTCCAAGCAGGCCCTGTCCACCACACTGGGCTGGAGAGAGAGAGAGAGAGCACACCCACGTGGACATGACTTCATGCGCCACAATGAAAGCTCTAAGCGGATTGAAAGGAGCTGAATAGAAATTTTCTACATAAAGGCCACAGGAAAGAAGTGCAAGATAGAAATGTAATTTGCAGAGGGGCCAAGCGGAGTTACAGATCACAGAGGTTGCAGAGGTGGTCTTTTTTGATCAGATTCATTAACAGGGCTTCCCAGGAGGAAGCTGCTTACAGCAGGGTTTCACAGGAAGGGGAAGAGAGGGGTAGGACAATATGTAAGTCTGTGGACATCTAAATCACCCCTATTTTTTTATTTCTTGGCTGCCGTGGGTACAGGGGAAGGAGTCCCAGTTGAGTTGACTTGACAGTACTTACTGCTGCTGCTGCTGCTGCTGCTGTTGCTATTGAAATCATCAGCTCCCTGCCAAGAGCACCCAGACCTTGCAGGTCTGCAAGTCAGAGATACACACACACTCATGCATTTTCAAAAAATTCTGCAGCACGCGCTATGACTCATGTACATTTCTACTGGGACAAATAAAAGTACCCAGAGCAAAAGCTGGATTAGTCAGTGGAACAGTCTGCTTTGGAGAACTGAGACCCCTGTAATTGCCCTGGCTCTTCATTAGCTTTGAAAATTGGAAACCAGACCCCTAAATTGATGCCCCACTCACAGCTGGTGATAGGTAGACTGGATGGTCTCAGTGAAGCAGGGGAGGGCAAAGAATGATCCTCTGCTCAGAACTGTGTTTCCCTGGTACAAGTGGTGCTATTGCCCAGGTTGCCTGCCAATGGCTCCTCTTTTCATTGGTCTTTACCTGGGCTGTATACTGGAACTACCTCTAAATGGAAGCTATTCATCATCCATCCATCATCCATCCATCCATCCATCCATCCATCCATCCTGTCAATCACCCTATGTCAGGTAAGGTAACAGCTTAGACTCTGGGTGGCACCACTCTTTGTGGGCAAGAACAAAGCATACCAAGGGAGTAAGAATAGGAAATATGGCACAAATGTCTACGAGAGGGTGGGTGGGCATAGTTGCACATGCATGTAATCCCAGGATTTGGTGGACTGAGGCAGGAAGGTTGAGGCTATCCTAGGCTACATAGTGAGCTCAAAGTCAGTGTGAGTGAGGCCCTATCTATCTATAAATAAATAAATAAATAAATGTCTACACAGATTTAAATAAAGGAGATTCATTCATACTCATGTTCTTCCCCCTCTCAGTTTTCTAGATCAGGGATTGGCAAACTCCAGCCTATGGGCCACTGTTCTCATAAAGTTTTGGGCCGGGAAGATAACTCAGTGGTTTACAGTGCCTGCTTAGGCAAGCTTAGGCAGCTGCAGGGGACTGTGGCTTGATCCTTGGCACCACATGCCTTGCAAGCCCTGCCCTCAGGGCAGGCTGAGTCTGCCAAAATAAATAGATAGATAGATAGATAGATAGATAGATAGATAGATAGATTTAAAAATAAAGTTTTAAGCTGGGCATGGTGGCGCACGCCTGTAATCCCAGCACTTGGGAGGCTGAGGCAGGAGGATCGATGCGAGTTCGAGACCAGCCTGGGCTACAAAAGTGAGCTCAAGGCCACCCTGAACTGCACAGTGAGACCCTGTCTCAAAAAGACAAAAAAAAAAAACAAAAAAACGACAACAAAAAAAAATGTAAAAATAAAGTTTTATAGGAACATGGCCATACCCATTCATTTATATAGACTGTTTTAGCACTTCATTAGCAGAATTGAGACTATATGACTCACAAAGTCAAAATATTTTACCATCTGGGCCTTTGTAGAAGAAATGTGTTGTCTTCCATAGAGAAAAGATTTGCAACTGTAAACCATAGGGCTCTTTCTGATATTTGTATTAATGGCTGCTATAGGGTGCTCACAGAATCTCAAGGATTAGAGATTGCAGGATGTGCCACCAAGAGCTGCCACTTAGCCCTGTGTGTAGGCTGCTCTGGGCCTGACTCCTCCAGAGCAGGCACAGGCCCACCGGAAATGCTGACTGAGGGTAACTGAACACCACGGCTGGTGTGCTCACTGCTCCCAAGGGGCACATGTCTGCCATTGCTTTGGTCAGGTGAACATGATACATACACATGCTGTGGCCTCACCATTCTGCTTCTGGTAGCCAATCTGAGCCCCTTGCTCATGCTGGTGAGCCTGAAGTTGAGAAAGCCTTCCTTCTGTGAGCCTGGGGCAGCAATATCTAGCATTTGCGAATGGAGGGGTAGGGTGTGGGGTTCTTGGTCAAAGAGTCATTGTGATAATGGACAGGCTGAAACCCAACAGATGCTTCATTGCTTGCTTAGTAGCTCATGGTGAATTGTACCAGCTGCCTTCCATGAAGACATTCAGACTCAAGTTGAGATGGTTCCGTCATCTTTGATCCATGGCTTTCAAGGTCACACTGGGGGTCTTGCCCTAATTGGTTAGAAAGCAAAGGGGTAAGAAGGAGAAGGCATGGGAGAAATTTCAAAGCAGGGGCTTAGAGGGTCAGACTCATCTCTTACAGCACCCAGGAGCTAAAATGATGTGTGGCTCCACCCACTTGCAAGGGAGTCTGGGAAATGTAGTCCTCCATTGTGCACTGGCAGAGAACCAGCCTGCATTAGGGGAACAGCCCGAAGTCTGTACCAGGTGGTGCATACCCACATGGAGCAGCAAGCATGGAGTCACAGCCATGAAGAGCATCAAGGAATGTTCTCAAAAACAAGATGTTGAGAGAAAAGAAGTAAGTTAGCATATGACACATAACTCTACCTTGTATGTAAAACTTAAAAAAACACACATAAAGCAACACTCTGTCTTTATCTCTTTGTGTACTTTTTACTATGTGTATTTGGATACACATAGATCCAAACAAATGTATGGCAGATGGATAGAAAGAACATCCTTTAAATATACTCGAGTGGGTGTTGGTGGGCGAGAGGGAAGTCAGAGCCCTGGAGATGGGTGAGGAAGGCAAAAAGAAGGGAGAAAAACAAAGCCAGGGCCACAGTCTCAGGCTGTGATGGTGCGGGGTGTCCTGGCCTGAACGCACTGGCAGCAGCTGATGGTGCATCTGCTGCCATCTGACGTGGGATTGAAGAGGAAGCAGAGAGCAGCACCTCAACCTGAATGCCTGCTCTCCTTGTGGCTCCTGCCCAATTCCATAGTAAAGCATAAGCACTATTCACAGCCATTGTAAACAATTTGGGAAATGTAAAAGGTATACAAGGAGAGCAAGTGCTCAGAATTCTACTCCTCAAATACAATTACTCTCACTGTCTGTCTGTTTCCTAGCTATCTCTCCCCTTACTCTCTTTTTGCATGAATGTATAACATATAACAATACTGAGGCCGGGCCTGGCAGGATGGTTCAGTGGTCTAAAGCGCCTGCTTGGGAAAGCTTAGGGGGCTGCAGGGACCACGGTTCGATCCCTGGCACCATATGCTATGCCAGCCCTGCCCTCAGGGCAGGCTGAGCCAGCCATAAAAATAAATAAACAAACAAACAAACAAAAGTTCTAAAACAAGAAAACAAGACAAAACAAAAAAACAATACTGAGGCCACAGTTAGCTTATAATCTATGCATTAAAATAGCATATTTAATAATGCATTATATAATTTATGTTCCCTTTCTTTCTCCTAACTTTTCCATTTGTCACACATGAACATTTTTCCTATTCCACCAAATATTCTTTGAGCAGACTTTCCAGTGGCTAAGTAGCTTTCCACATTGTAGCTACACTGTCAAGTTTTTAACTATTTGTTATTAGTGGGAATATAACTTCTTTCAACCATGGGGCTTTTTGTTTTGGAGACAGGGTCTTGATATGTAGATCAGGCTGGACTTGAACTCATGGCCATCCACCTGTTTCAGCCTGGCAAGCGCTGGGATCACAGGTGTGTGCCACCATGTCCGACTTGACCGTAAGGCTTTTATGAGTGATGCTCCAATAAACATCTTCATGCATCCCATCCGAGTTCACCTCAATGTGTGATTATTTTTATAGTTTAGATTACCATGGTGAAAATAACTTGGTCAAAGGGTATGAAGGAGAGGAGGGTGATATTTATTTTAAGGCTTTCCATGCATTTTGAAATTGAGAAACAGAGAACAGAGAGAAAAGTGCTAAAGATAAAAATGGAGAATATGAAGAGTTATTATAAAGTAAGTCCCAGTGAAACACCACGTGAGCTGGGAGGTAGAACAACACCAGTCCTAAGCCTCAGTGGCTCTCGTCCACACTGCAGACTCCCCACAACTCCAGCGGGGAACCAGTGCCATGGTTTGTGTGGTCACTGCTCCCCTTTCCTAAATGTCTCTGACCCCAAAATATGTACCCCAGGCACTGCAGGTTCATGTAGTCTGCCTTGAGCTCTGAGAATGGAGTCCCACAGGTGGCGCTTTTGTATGTCTGGCTTCCTGAGGGCAACTTGCTGTTTTCAGGACTCTCTGCACCTCATGGAAGCCATTGCTTCTCTTTTCTTTTTTTTTTTTGTCTTTTTGAGACAGGTCTCGCTATGCAGTTCAGGCTGGCCTTGAGCTCACTTTTTTTAGCCCAGGCTGGTCTTGAACTCGCACCGATCCTCCTGTCTCAGCTTACAGGCTGGGATTACAGGCGTGCGCCACCACGCCTGGCTCATTGCTTCTCTTTTGTTTTCTCTGAATGACATCAGATTTCTTCTCCATACCCGTTTCACTTTTTTTTTTTTTTTTTTGTCTTTTTGAGACAGGGTCTTGCTATGCAGTTTGGGCTAGCTTTGAGCTCACCTTTATAGCCCAGGCTGGTCTCGAACTCACACTGATCCTTCCTGGCTCAGCCTCACAAGTGCTGGAATTACAGGCATGGGCTACCACACCCTGTACCAGTTTCACATTTTGGAGGACCTGAGATTATGTGTCAGAAAAGGCCACTCCTTTTCAAGCATTTTGAGGTCTGCAAGACATTGTTGTATCCTCCCTTGGAAACCTGGCACAGAGGAGGGGCTTTTGTTTTGTTTTGTTCTTTTGTACTGGGGAGGGAGGAGTTTTTATCATTTTATTATTATTATTATTATTTTTTCTTCTGGTACTGGGGTGCTGTATCACCGGGTTGCATTCCCTGACCTTTTTTTATTTTCCTCGCAGGACTTGAACTTGCAGTTCTTCTGCCTGAGCAGCTGAGGTTACATTAAGCTACCCTGCCTGGATGAAAGCAGAGTGCTTCATGTTGCTACTTAGTGGGGAAGGAAGCTGTGGTCAGACTCTGAAGGATTGGAGCCAGGCCCTGACCACTGCATAAGAGGAACCAAAGTTCAAGAGCGCCCATCTCTCTGTTCCTTCTCTGAGGAGCGAGGGGGACTCAGTGAACAGTGGGGTGGCTCTCAAGCCTGTCCTGGCATGACTCAGTGCTGCCTAGCTCTGAGCACTGCTGTGGTCCAGGGTTTCACTCTTGTTCTCTGTTCCATCCACACCCAGCCCTGAAAGAGCTTGCCCAACTCAGGCTTTCTCCAACTCTGGTGTCCTCACAATGTTTTTTTTTTAAATTTTATTTATGGCCAGCTCAGCCTGCCCTGGGGGGTGGGCCTGGCACAACACGTGGTGCCAGGGATTGAGCTGTGGTTCCTATGGTTGCCTAAGCAGATGCTTTAGACCACTGAGCTATCTTGCTGGCCTCACAACGTTTATATTTCTTTTTAACCTCAGGATTGTGTTTCCCTCTCTCTACATCTGCATTTGGCTATTTTTAAAAAATTGTATTATTATTATTATTAATTATTATTATTATTATTATTATTATTATTATTATTATTATTATTTGCTGAACTGGGGATTGATGCCTTTGGCTACATGAATTAGCCTCTCACATAGCCAAAAACAACCATCCCTCACCCCCCACCCCTGTTTTCTCTGCCATGAAACAAGATTCCCACAGTCCACTTCTGTCGCCTGGCTATCATTTAGGGTCAGATGCTCCAGGGTGGCAGCTTGGGCCAGTGAGAGCGGAAGTAATGCCTGAAGCTTCCTGCCTCAGTCTCGTGAAGGATCAGGAGTTCCCTTTTCTCCTTCTGCTGGTTGGTTGGAGGATGGAGCCACAGGCTGGCAGGAGCCTGGGTCCTCACACCTTGGGGTCCCCATACCTAAGTCAGGTTGCTAAAGCCTGCACCTGATGTGATGGAGAAGCTTTGGTTTTAAAGAATCCGTTACTATTGGTTACTTGATGCCCTGGCTGACCTATATCTTAGTCTACAGGGACCCTGCCTGTGTTCCTTTCCTTTTCTTTTTTCTATTTATTTATATATTATGGCCAGCTCAGCCTGCCCTGGGGGTGAGGCTGGTATGGCATGTGGTGCCAGAATCGAACCATGGTCCCTGTGGTTGCCTAAGCTTGCCTAAGCAGGCATTTTAGACCACGGAGCCATCCACCAGCCCTCCTTTTCTTCTTTTTTTTCCCTTCCCTCTCCTTCTCTTCCTTTCCTTCATCTTTCTTTTTTTGTGATACTGTGGATTGAACTCATTGTGGTCTTTGTACTATACTACACTCTCAGTTATTATTATTATTATTATTATTATTATTATTATTATTATTATTATTATTATCATTTGCACACAGGGCTTTTCTGAGTTGCTAAGTTACCCAGGCTGGGTTCAAACCTCATATCCTACAGCTCAGCCTCCTTTCTGAGCCTGCTTCCATATTTGTAATGTAGGACCACTGTATGAACTACCCTGTGGGACAGTGGGGAGCTCTGATGTCATGTCCCCGGATGCCCAATGCATAGTGAGCACCTGAGGATGGGCACAATTCTTGTCAGACACCCCAGTGCACCTTGCCCCAGACAAAGGCTCTAGGAGTAGGGCTGCCTGGGAAACATGGAAGGCAGCCCCAGCCAAGGTGGCATTCGCAGAGGGTGTGGCTGTTTGTGTTTCTGCTGGCTGAAGAGGAAACCGCTGGCACTCAGTGAAAGTCGCCACTGGCATTGCCAGGTGTCTGGCTTGGACTGGACAGCTCTATTTTTGAGCTTTCAGTCCAGGAAACAAACTGGAAAAAAGAAAAAAAAAAAAAAACCCAGACATATAAATGTGTGTCCAGTATGTCTGTTGAAACCATCTGGCATTCCTGGCTGCAGAATTTAAGGTGCACCATCCAGGTCAGCTGGGCATTGATGAAGCTGCAGAATTTGCCTTCTACGCACTGGTCTCTCTCTCAACTGTTTTCTTAATTTCACCCCAACTCAATCTCTATGCTATGTACGGGTCATAGGGCTGTGCCTCGTTGGGACAATGATATGGTAGAGGTTAGCAGCTCTTGGGGACACCTGTATTTTGAAAGAGAAATGGCTAAAGAGCTATACTTATTTGCAAGGCTAGGGAGACCATATGGTCCAAGCTGGGATGCTGTCCGTAATTATGCTGAGACAGCAGGCACGACCTGGAGTTGTCTCATGCACAGTGGGTGTGTAATTATCGCAGTGATAAAGGACTCAGGGCCAGGGAGATAGCTTGGTGGCCCAGGTACCTGCCTGGCAAGTGCAAGGACCCAGGTTTTGACCCCTGGTACCACATGCTGTATCAGCCCTGAAGCCAGGCATGGTGGTACATGCCTGTAATCTCAGGGCTCCAGAGGCTGAGATGGGAGGAACACTACAAGTCCAAGCTGTGGACTCCATATCCAATCAATCAATCAATAGAAATAAAACAAAGGACACAGTTCATCCAAGTGTGGGGGGGTGATATGGCATGAGGGAGGCCCGTCCGTTATGTAGCTTTAGCTGTACATTAAGGAAACTATACTCAATTAATTTAAATAACAAGGAAATTTTATTATTTTATAATAGAAGAGATCCCTGGTTCAATGGTTGGCTAATTCAGGCATTCAGGTTCTTTCCATCTGCCATTTGCATCTTCAGTTGGTCAGTGGTGTCCTCATTCCAAGGCTCAAAGTGGCTGCCACTGCTCCAGACATCATGGCCTTCCTTACTCAGAACAGCTTAAAATCTGAAGAGGGACTGGAAGCATCCTGAATACTTTGGATCTCTGAGGCATCTTACTCTGCACAGCAACCCTGGGAGGTAGGAACTCTTATTGGCCTCAGGAGATTGAAGTGGGTGGCCTGGGACTTGAACCCAGACAGCTGGGCTTCAGAGCGACAAGAATGTCTAAAGGCTAGACAAGGAAGTATGAATGTCAGTGGCAGAGTGGGATATAAACAGAGGGTCTGAGGTCTGAGGCATTTCTTTCTTTTTCTCTAGGCTGAGCTTCTAACACTTTCTGGCACCAACAGGACTTGGCAAAGCTCTGGAGCCCTGACTTAATCTGAAATCTATCATGTTCTAATCAGATCTTGAACCAGAGCTGGTGGGAAAGATCTGCTTCCAACACCAGGGCTTCCTTAGGAGAAACAGCTCAGGTAGGACTTCATGGAAGCAAATTCTATCTTGGTCAAAAGCAATGAAGCAATGGGAACTGTATGCTCCATGTTAGGTGCGACTGTCTAGCCGTTCTGCCCAGGCCCAAGGGCAGAGGGGCTTCTCTCCTCCTCTCAGAAAGCTCTCAGTCAGAGTGGGGAGAAAGCCTGACTTGCTGAGAACTCATTTGCATCTGGGGCTTCTTGGCCAGCAGCAACTCATTTTTGCACCTGACTCATTCTACTTGGGACAGGAAAAAAATAGCCAGCCTTTGTTTCTCCTTGCTTTCTCTTAATGAATTTTTCTCTGAAACAGAGCTTAGGGAGAAGGCTTGTGGAACCTGAGCCAGCACAACCTGACAGGGCCTCGTTTGAGGATAAGGAACTATCTTTCTGACATTTCCACACCGCAGTCTTCTCCCCACCACTGTAGCAACCAATGCAATGGTATTTCCCAGTCTCTGGGAAAAGCATGGCAACAGAGACTAAGATTGTCTCTGCAGAAGAGAATTTCCCTGTGGTTGTCATCATTTTTTTTTTTTTTTCTCCCCATAAACTGAAAGCTGATTTTTTTTTTTTTTTTTCTTCCCTGTTCTTTTGGTGATAGTTTCCCAGCTTCGGCCTTTCAGGCCTAGCCCTGAGATAGATGTGTGGGACACAGGAATTTCCCACCAGAGACCCGAGGAGGAATAGGTGGTGGTGGTGGGAAGGAGGGAGGAATGGTCAAGGCTGAACGGACTGGGGAGAGGAAAGACAGTCTCCCTCAGCTTGGCACTGCTTAGTCAGGTCTGATGCAGCCAGTTGCTCTGTGCCAGGATTAGCTGGGAGGCTGCCAGGCCCTGATCCCAGGGAGTCCCCATTGATCCTGCTGAAGGTGGGTGCCCTTGTCTGAGTCATGAGGAACAGGGCAGGCAGTAGGCTAAGGCAGATGCCACCAAAGGTGCCACCAACCAGCTCTGGTTTCCCATACTCATCCTATCAAGACCTAATAAAACCAAAAGGATCTTGTTGATTTGTCATTTGGTTCTTTTCCTTCATCCCTAGCTCCAGGTTAAATGCTTCAGAGATAAGATGCTCATCTCTCATGCTCAAGGCTTCGGCCCAGTGGTTACATGGTAGGCCCTCATTATGTTCAGTGAAAGACAGAAGGACTCTGCTGTCTAATTCATCTTCATCGGCCTGCTCCTCCACAAGGGCCTGAGCACTGGTGGTTGGTCACCAATGTAATCTCAGCACTTCTGCTAGGGCAGTGCATAGTAAGTGCTTGTGGCAGACGCTGCAAAATGTTTTACACTAGTGTCAAATTGTTCAGGCAGCTCTGTGCCAGGAGAAGCAGGACTGTTCAAATTCGAGGATGGCGATCTTTGCTCTTGGTCAGGGACTCTTGAAGGGCCTCCACATAATCCTTTTTTTTTTTTTTGTGGGACCAGGGTTCAAACTCACAACCTTGCACTTGCCCAGCAGGCACTTGTGCCTCAGAGCCATCTCCCCAGCTCCCCATAATCTTGTTCTAACTTGCTCTAGGTTTGCCCCTCTCCTTTCTCCTTACTAAAAAAATAAAAATAAAAAAGAGAGAGGCCCAGAGGAAAATCCCCTTTGTCTTTTGCTTTCTGGTCATGGAGTTGTTGTGTGAGGAGGTGATGGTGCCCTTTCAGCAGCCATCGTGTGAACTGGAGGCCCCAAACTTTGGGAGAGAAAGCCACCCTGATTGGAACAGCAGGGTCGGAGGTGCCTTGATTACATCAAGGTTTTGAACCAGCTCCCTCTGGGCCTCTTGCTAAACAACATCCTCAAGCTCTGAGCCATCAGCAGCCCAGTTCTCCTCTGTGTAGGCAAATGTATGCTAATGGATTTTGCACTCAATGCACAAGTGGGGTCAATGGAAGCCTTCACTTTCTGAGCACCATAGAGTCTCTGAGTGCCGTCCAGGATGCAAGCAGGAATCTCCAAACAACCCTGTGACCAAGGTTCTGGTATCATGCTCAACTCAGAGGAAAGGGAAGCCCAAGGGCTGCAACAACATAACAAAAGTTGTTAACTAATGTGCCACTGTCACCAGGGATGGGGAAGGCAGGGGCACATCCAACAGGATGTGAGAGGCAAGAAGCCAACAGGATATGAGAGACAAGAAGGTGTGTAAGACCTGGGCCCTGGGGCTGGACCAGGACTCCATCTGCAAATCTGTGCCGTGTACTCTACCAGAGGTTTCCAAAGTGGAGTTGTTCTGTACCCAGGAGATGCCTGGCAATGTCTGGAGCTCTTTCAGTGGCATCTGGTGGTCAGGGTGAGCTGCTAAATGCCATACAAGATACAGGACCACACCCTTGTAAATGAAGCATTAGTTGCTCCCAAATGTGAAGTGTTAAGGTCCAGAAGTTCTCAGCTTTCTCTCCCAGACTTCTATTATAAAACAGGCTACTGAGGCACAGAGAGGTGAAATGTCTTGGTCAAGGCCACCCAGCCAGTTAGCAGTCAGAGCTGGGAGGCAAAATGTGAGCCTGATTTCTTTGGGTCCAGCATCAGCATGCTCCTGATGCTCCTCTGGTGGGAGGTGGGATTAATTTCAACTCAACTGAAGGTCAAACAGGTGTCATAACAAGTCTAAGGTCACGCAGCCGAGCTCTTTCAGAGACCTCTTCTAGTTTGTGATACACTAGAGAACAAAAGGCAGGTGACCTTTTGGACAACACTGAATTCACGGCCCACATCTAATGGTTCAACACCTGTCACCCTGTACTCTTTGCTGGAGATATCTCCACTCACCCAAGGCCCAGGTCAAATGCCATCCTGCCCCAAGATCTTAAAGAAACAGAGAGCTTCAGGGAGTCAGGAGCCACCCTGACTCCTCCTGGGGGTGTTTACCCCAAGACGGCTGAAGGACAACCCTAGGCATGTGGAACAGAGATAAACAAGCAATAGGTCCCTGCCCCAAGGATGACTGCAGTGTGAGAGGGGACTGTAACAGGAATGAGCTAAGCCACTGCAGGGACAACTGGGGCAAAAAAGGGGCCAGGCCAAGAGGGCAGTTCACACATCCAGCACAACTCAGAAGTGATTCTGGCAGATGATGTGGTAGGTGCAGGTCACTGTTCCAAGTACCTTTCATGGATTAACGCAGGACGCTCGGGGCTAAGTACTCAGTTACTCCCACAGCAATGAAGAAAACCCTGAGGACCCTATGGCCAAGGTCACCCAGCTATGTAGTGAGGGAATTGGGGCTGCCTCTGGGTCCTAGGTTCTTCTCACCTCTCTGTACCTCTTCTAAGGCAGGTGAGGATCTTGGCCAAGTGGTTCCCTGCTCACCAAGGTCACACAGAGGGGACCAGAAGCTGGGTTTCCCAAGTGCTTGGGAGGGGAGAGGGAAGGGCGGAGAGTAGAAATACCCCCGGGAAAGGTGGTGAGAGCACGGTCACAGCAAAGAAGTCAAGGAAGAGAAAGAAAAAGGAAGGATGAAAAGAATGAATAAAGGGCACGAGAAAACAGCGAATCAGCGCGGGCTTGCATATTCCTTTCCAAGGTCGTAGCAGGCCGAGGGCACCCGGGCCCTGGTGTCGAGGCGAGGGCGTCACCGGCCGGGCAGT
Source organism: Myocastor coypus (assembly GCA_004027025.1). Classification (NCBI taxonomy): domain Eukaryota; kingdom Metazoa; phylum Chordata; class Mammalia; order Rodentia; family Myocastoridae; genus Myocastor; species Myocastor coypus. The sequence continues at coordinate 5,044 of PVJA010008581.1, read as the reverse complement.
GGCCGCCCCCTTTCTTCCTGAGGCGGCGGGGGCGCGCGTGGCGGGCGGGCTGGCTCTCGCTCTCTTCCAGTCCGGGGTTCCCTCCGCCTAGCGGCGGCAGCCGTGGCCCGGACCTGCGTGTTGTGCCTGCGCCCGGCGGGTGTCGCGCGTGTCGGAGTGGGAGTGGCGTAGCCCGCGGGCGGGGACGCCACGCGTCCGGGCGCCGAGTTGGTGTGCTCGCCGCGGCGCCGCTCCGGCTTCCCGGCTCCGCGGGCCCTTCCGGAGGTTCCCGCCCGCGCCCCGCGGAGCTTCCGACGTCGGCGCCGAGCGCGGCGCGTCTCCAGGGTCCCGCGCGCGCGGAGCTCCTGTGCGGCGGGAGCGCGGCGTGGCACTTGGCAGACGCTCCCTGGCGGCGGGGGCGGTGGCGGCGGTGGCCCGGTCGCCCGCGAGTCCCGAGGGCCACCCCTCCGACCCCGCGCAGCCCCCGCCCCCGGTCCGCCCGCCGCTCCCGCGCGGGCCCACAACCGACCGCCGCCCGCGCGCCCCGTCCGGGATGGAGCGCCTGGACGCTTGAGTCGCCTTGCGCGGGCAAGGAGCGGGCGCCGCGCGGCCGCGCCAGGATGGAGGGAGCCGGCGGCGACCCCAGCGGCGACGGGGCTGCGGACGGTGCTCAGCCCGATTCCCGGGCCCCCAGCGCCGCTGTGCCCAGCGCGGGTCCCGGCCCCTGCGCTGCGGCTCGGGAGTCCGAACGGCAGCTGCGCCTCAGGCTCTGCGTCCTCAACGAGATCTTGGGCACAGAGCGGGACTACGTGGGCACCTTGCGCTTCCTGCAGTCGGTGAGTGTCGCCTAGGGTGCAGGGACAGTTCCCGGGCGCCGGCTGCTAGCCCGATCGCGCTCCCCACAACCTGTGGACACGGTCCTCAGGGGGCTCGAGAGTCGCCGCGGCGGCGGGGCGCGCGGGAAGCGGGGACCCTGCTCCCTCTCTAGCGGCCCCTACTCGGTTTCCCCGCTCGCGCTGCCCTTTTGTCTTTCCCTCCTCGCCTTCACATAGTTTTAAAATTAAGTTATATCCGCGAGGCTGGGGGCTCGGGGACCCGGGCGCCCGGGGCTTGCCTCGCTGCTGCTTTTTACCCGAAGCAACTTCGCCGCCCGTGCACCGGCAACTCCGCGTGGGGGCAGACCTGGAAATCTGGAGCCCCGCGCTCCCCGCGCTCCCCGCGCTCCCCGCGCTGCAATAGCTGGATAAGACCTAAGCCGGGAGGAGGGGCGCGGATGGATAACCGCCAGACGCCTGTTCAGCTCGGGAGAGCGGGTTTCTAACTCAGTATGTGGAAGTCTAGGCTTTCTAATTAGAAAGCTAGCCTCCTGCTCCGTTGCAAAGCTACGGAGTCAGTCTTTGTAAACTAACAACCTAGCGCTCATAGTGTGGTGTGTCAGACCCCGTACATCTATCCTTAGCAGGTTTAACCTTCGCGAGTGGTTCCTAAAATAGGGGGCAAATATTTCCCCTTTTTACAAGTGGGGGAGTTTGGCTCCTGAGAGGTTGAGAGACTTGCAGAGGATCACCCAGCTGGTGAAGTGCGGAGACGGTCTGGGCTTTGAACCAGAGTACTCCCAGGCGGTGCTTTAAACTCCTATTCCAAGCTGCAGTTGCTTCCCTTTCTGTTTTCTTCTGTGAGAGGGAGGAAGGGGCCACTTCCCTACTTTCCTAGGAAGTGAGAAGAGCGGTTGAGAGTGGGGGTGGAGGAGGGGGTGGGGCCGACGGGATGGAAGTGGGAGACTCCAGGGGCTTTAATCTCCAAGCCCCTGCTGGGTCCCCTGTTACTCCCCTTCTGTACTGTAGGAAGTCTTAGTCCTGGCCCTGGAAGAGCTGGGGTGGGGGTGGCGGCTGTGTCAGAGGCCCCGAACCAGTCTGTGCAGGCCCCCAGGTGAAGACGGAGAGTGGGACTTCCAGCTCCGCTGTCCTGAGGGTGGCTGGAAGGTGCGTGCGTGGAGGAGGGAGGCTGTGTGAGACCTCGTTTCCTGCTCAGGGAGGGGCGACCCTGCTGCCTTTCCCAGTGAAAGCAGGGGTGAGGTGGGGGGGAGGTTGCAGAGGAACTGAAAGCCATTTATTTGGCCAAAGGACCCTTCTCCCAAGGCTGTGAGAATGTCAGAGTTGGCCATCTTTCCCGCTTCGCTCTCACTCACAGGTTTTTGTTTTGTTTTGGTTTGTTTTGCGAATCTGCTGTGTTTGAAGCTGGCAGTTTTTGAATTAAAGATGTAGACAGCCCTGGCATATCTGAGCAATGTCAGATTCTAGGGAACTCTTCACTTCTCCTTCGAAGCCACTCCCTCCTCCTCACTCTGGAAGAAACATCAAATGTGAACCGAGTTTTGTTTTAGTGGAAAAGAAAATATACCGCTCCTTCTCTTCTTGCCCTAGCCTGAGATAGTGTGGTTCCTTCTCAAACAGATCAAGATGGTGTTGGGTCAACTGTGGTTTTACATAGTCCCTGGGTAGAGTCCGAGGAAGCTGGAATAATGGAAACTGATTGGAGTCAACATTCTTATTATGAAAGAAACTGACAAAAAAAAGAGCTTTCTTTCCTTTCTACATCACCTCTGGCTGTTGGATTTTCTGGGTTTATCACATTTCTGCTGTTGGTGTTGACATGTCTGTTTTGTGATGAGCTGGTCTGACTTGAACTGAACTGCCACCTGCTGACCTCAGTTTTCACATATGTACAAAGAAAGGAAGGAAATCCAGGCTTCCTTTCTGCCTTGTCCCTTTGTGTCCCCAAGCTCTTCTAAGTGTCCGCAGAGGACTGATTGTGTAACCTGAGCGTCAGACCTGGTTTGTGAGTGGCAGGAGCACTCCAGCGCCCTGCCTGTAGGAAATGGACCAGAAAACCCAAGGCCTTTCAGTCTGGTGTTCCTGGGCTGCTGTTGCAGGCCCTGCAGGTGGCCAGGGATTTCTCTTCAGGGTGTGAGCCTCCCCAGCCTGTATGCTTGTGCAGGGACTCCCTCTGCCTGCTGCCTAGGGAGAGTATGAGGAATTCCCTGTCTGCCCTCAGTTCATGTGACATAGGTAGGACTTACAGGTCAGCCCTGGCTCCCTGGTGTCTCTAGTTGCAAGGTCCAGCAAACTGCAGGCCATGAATCCCGAATGCAGACTGGGTACTGCAGGGGATGAGACGCTAAGAAGCCAGGTCAAGGCTCCTCCTGTTTTCCAGGCATGTAGCCCTTGGAGGTAAAATGAGGTAAAATGTCTAAGAAATCCAAGTCCAAGGCTGAGCTCCAGGGTCAGGTTGCTTAGGCCAAGTCCTTGGGCTTGTGGCTTTGAACAAGCTGCTTAATCTTTGTGGGGCTTTTCTCCTCTATGAGATGGGCAGTGATAATAATAGAGCCTGCTTTATAGGTTTTTTAAAAAATTTTTTTTTCTTGTTTCAGAACTTTTGTTTGTTTATTTATTTATTCTCATGGCTGGCTCAGCCTGCCCTGAGGGCAGGGCTGGCGCAGCATGTGGTGCCAGGGATTGAACCCTGGTCCCTGCAGCCGCCCAAGCTTTCCTAAGCAGGTGCTTTAGACCACTGAGCCGTCCTGCCCGCTTTATAGGTTTTTGAAGAGGATAAGTAAATTATATAAGTTCAAGCAGGGCCAGGCTATAGCTCAGCAAGCTGCCTGGCAAATATAAGTTCCTGAGTTTGATTCCCAATACAAAAAAAAAAAAAAAAAAAGATCCATTTCCTCCAGTCCCACATGTAAGTTAGTATAGATTTTGGCAGATTTTTGGTATGTTATGCATACATTGTTATTATTGCTGCATGATAATGAAGCAAGCAGCACAGGTGATTAGAGTAGGGCTTTTAGCATCCATAGAACAGGGATGGTCACCAAGGGCTGCTTGGAGAGAGTGAGATTTGAGTTAGCATTGGAAGGAGCAGAGGCTGAGTTTCCTTTTGACCCTCTAAACTGTGGCCACAGGAATAAGTGGTTTTGGTCTATTCCGGGTCTAGGGCTTTGTGGTTCCTCCAAAATCTCCCCATCTTTCCTCATCTCCTTCCGGCACTGGATTATACTCTGTGCCCATTTTCAAGTTTTGCTTGTGTTTATTTGGCAGTCATAAAAAGGCCAGGGCAGCCCCTTATCCAGACGCTGGACCTCAGAGGATGTGGGGAATGACATCTGAGGATCTGACTTGGAACTTGGATCCAAGCTTCTATGACCCAGCTTAGCCCTAGGGGCACTACGTGTGTGCTCTGGGACTGAGATGGGCTGGATAGCCACATGGCATCATCACCCTGTCAGAGCTGATGCGCACGCTGTATTTGACCTTTTCCAAGAAGGAGTGCTGTGGTTATCTGCATTGACAAAAGAGGAAACTGAGGCAAAGCATGTTGAAGTGTCCTGCCCTGAGTCAGGCAGACACTGTTGTTAGGGTTTAGTCCAGGCTGCCTGACCCTAGAGCTCAGTCCCTGGCTACTTTGTGGCCTGCCTCTGGCTTATCAAAGAAGACCTTGGCACGTGGATGTGATTTGTCATATCGACAGGTGGAGATTTGATCTCAGTCTGTGTGACCCTTTTCCTCTAGCCACATTCCCTTTGTGACACTTGGTGTGTCTTCTGCAGGGTGGGTAGAACTGACCCATGACTTCCTTCCTCTGTCTGGGTGAATCCATGGTGTAAGAGTTAGGTGTGGAACCAGAGAGCCAAACCACTTGTGTTCAAATGCTGTCTTTCCCCAATACCAGTTGTAGGTAACCTTGGGCAGATTGCCAACCAGCTGCATAGCTATAGCTCAGTTTCCTCATCTGTACAATGGGTATACACATAATACTTGTGTGACAGGAGTGTCATAAAGCTGGGAGGAGCTTGAGGTTTACCTGTTCACAATGGACCGTAATTCATGTCTTGCTGCTAGGCAGCTTGAATGACTATCCCGTTGGGTGACTTTTTATTAGACTGATAAAAGTGATTAGAGGGGCTGGGGAGATAGCTCCGAGGCACAAGTGCCTGCTGGGCAAGTGCAAGGTCGTGAGTTCGAACCCTGGTCCCACAAAAAAAAAAAAAAAAAAAAAAAAAAAA
>PVJA010008580.1:52767-64009 GCA_004027025.1 Myocastor coypus | reverse complement strand
GGTCTTTTTTGGTTCCAAATAAATTTTTGGAGTGACTTTTCCAGCTCTGTGAGGTATGTCGGTGGTATTTGGATAGGAATTGCATTAAATCTGTACAACAATTTAGGGAGTATGGCCATCTTCACAATGTTGGTTCTTCCTATCCAGGAGCAGGGAATATCTTTCCATTTCCTGAGATCTTCTAAGATCTCTTTTTTCAAGAAGTTGTTTTCTTGTAGAGCTCGAAAAACTTTGCTTTAGGCTCTCCTGGCTTTAAGGATTGTGCTGAGATATCTGCAGTTATTCTGATGGGCTTGCCTTTATAAGTTATTTACTGCTTTTCTCTAACAGCTTTTTTAGTATTTTCTCCTTTTGTTAAATTTTTGCAATTTGATTATGATGTGTTGTGGAGAAATTCTTTTCTGGTCATGACTATTTAGGGCTCTATGTGCCTCTTGTACTTAAATATTGAATTCTTTTACTAAATTTTTTTTCCTGTTTTCTTTTTGTGGGACCGGGGTTCGAACTCATGACTTTGCACTTGCCCAGCAGGCACTTGTGCCATGGAGCTATCTCCCCAGCTCCCACTTTTACTAAATTTGGAAAAGTTTCTGACATGATTTCACTGAACAGATTTTTTTAATACTTTTGAGTCATCTACTTTTTCCTTTATTACTATAATTCTGAGGGATTTAAAAAATCTTCTTTAAATTAATTTCATTATTACTATTTTTTGAAGGTTTTACAGTTTAGTAAAATCCTTTCATGAAAACACTCTCAGTCACTGCAGAGAAGCACTGCAGAATCTCTTACTTCAGCTTTTTGCCAGCACCAATGTTAGCCTTTGCAGTGCCCTTGACTTTCTTCATTCTGTTCTTGCGTTCCTTCCACTGCTTTCTTGAAGTCTTTTTCTTCTCATACAGGCCATGTCTTGCAAGTGTATGCTTGGCCTCATTTTTCTTCATATAATCCAGGGAATCAAATCGTTCTAAAGCCAGTCATCTTGCTACCACCAAAATGGGTTCTGATTCCAAACACAAAAATGACATCTGGAGTAGTCTTGTACATTTTGGCCAGTTTTTCGCAAATTTCTGTCTTAGGTACTGTTGCTTTCCTTGGGTGAAGGACATCAATGACCATTTGTTTCCTTTGAAGAAGTCGGTTGGTCATGAACTTCTGGGTTTGGATAGTTACTGTGCCATTCATGATGGTGACAGATTCTCGGACAGCCAGGGAGGAAAAGAGCAAAAATCTTTTATTTTTGTTGTCATCATTTTATTTTTAGTTGAGCTGTTTTTGTTGGATCCAGCTTGCTTGCATAGTGCCTTACCAGTATTAGGGCAATTGTTGAGTTTATGACCTATTGCATCTACTTTTTCTTCTATTTCTGACCACTGTCCTCAGATTTGTCAAGTCTGCTATTCATGATTTCCATTGAATATTTTCGTATCATTGATTTCTGCTTTTTTTTAATATACAAATTCTTTTTTGTGTTTTGTTTTACTCAGTTTTTCTTTTTTTAAGCTCACAGAACATTTACACAGATCAGACTTGTGATGGTTCTCCTCTTTTCAGCCTCCCAAGCTCTGGAATTATAGGCTTGTGCCACCACGCCCAGTCTCAATCACCTTCTCAATATGCCCAGAAGTGGGGTCAGCATGGTACACTGGCACACATGGGTGCATCAAACCCTAATCCCTGAGTCTACTTAAGCAGGTGCTTTAATCTGCTGAGCTATCTGTCTGGTCCTGGATTTTTCTTTGTCTCTTCAAACATTTTGACCACTTGGTCTTTGAGTGCTTTGCCAGTGACTACCTCTACTTCAGTGTTCACGAGATCAGCTTTTGGATTTCTCTTTCTCTTTGCTATGTTGTTTTAAGGATGTCTTGATTCCAAGTCTGGGAGAGACTGTATTTTGCTGCCAGCCTTTGCTCTACCACTCTTAGTCTTCTCTATATGAGAGAGTCTTACACCTGCTGGTTACTCATAAGAGTGACAGCCTTTCAACATAGACTCCTGGATCCCACTCTGACCTCCCAAGTCAGAACTGCCAAGATGGGGCCTTGGAAGGTGCTTGATGCTTGTTCTCTGGCACTCAGCCTGGGAACCCATGAGGCACACATTTCTAGCACAGGCCAACACTTGCGTTCAGTGAGGCCAAACAGTCCTCAAATTAAAATGTGTGTCCTCTACTGGATTAAATACTGCCCCCTGCCCCTGCAATCTTTCTGTCCTCTCAAAATGTTAACATTATTTAAAAATAGGGATTAAGATAAGATCATACTGGATTAGGGTAGGTCTCAAATCCAGTGTAACTGGTATTTGGATAAAAAGTAATTGAACATAGAGATAGTCATAAGTGCAAGTTTTCCATGTGAAGGTGGACACAGAGGGTAGATGTCACTCTTCTATTGTTGCTGCAACAAATACCCAACATCCAAAATGAAGGAAGGAAAGGGTTATTTAGCTCACAGTTACTAGAGATTTCAGTCCATACTTGGCTGGCTCCAAGGCAGACAGGCACATGGCAGAGAGCAGCAGTTCATGGCGGTGGAACGGCAACAATGGCAACAGAGGCAACAGAACAGCCTGGGGAGTGGAGAGCAACAGCGTCAGTCTGTCTCTATATATTACATTCAGGCTCTCTACCTCCGCCTATCTGCCTTAGGCAACACCCATAATCCCAGAAGTACTCAGATCCATAATCCTATCAGTAGTAAAACACATAATCCAGGGATCATGAGGCAAGTCTCAAACTCTAGAAGTCCCCACCCCATGATTGCATGAGGCTTTGAGGGGACAGCTAGACATAAACCATAACAGAAGTGCAACCAAAGACTATCCAAAGGCTTGCAGGGCCTGGGAGAGACTGAAGTAGATGGGGATGGATAGGTGACTCCTAGAGGCTTGTAGGAAGTGTGGCCTTGCTGACATCTTGATTTTGCTCATGGCTTCCAGAGCTAGGAGAGAATAAAATCTTGTTGTTAGAGGACCTTCACCCCACCCCAGTTATGGTAACTCATTACAGCAGCTGTAGAATATAATACAGGCTCTATCTAAGTCAGCTTTTTTTTTTTTTTTTTTTTGAGACAGAGTCTCATTATGCAGTTCAGGCTGGTCTTGAGCTCACTTTTGTAGCCCAGGCTGGTCTCGAACTTGCACTGATCCTCCTGCCTCAGCCTCCCAAGTGCTGGGATTACAGGCGTGCGCCACCACGCCCGGCTAAGTTAGCTTCTGATAATTAAATTGAAGTGGAAACTCTGCTGGTGATGTCTGTTTTATGAGAAGTTTGATATATTTTTGACATTTGTAAACATCTGAGCAAGTCTTAGAGAATAATTTAATGTTCTGGGCAAAATGGGAATTGATACTTTTTTTTTTTTTTTTTTCCTCTTTCTAACCCTTATGCTTAAATACTGAACATGTGAGACACTTCTGGATTATTTGAAACCTTCTGAGTCTCAGGTCTGTGCCTGTCTTGCCTGTCTTGTTAGGTCTGAACATCCCCAAAGAGGAAGCCAAACACTTGGCTGGGGAGAAAAGCCACCAATTATTTGCCACTACCTTGAGGAGCTTTGGATGTGTCATGGACTCTTTAGGAAAGTCAGGGGAGCAGGCTCTTGTCCTGGCTCCTCTTCTTCCCAAGTCCTGAATGCTCCTACGTGAGTCATGAGCTTGCGCACCCCTGATTTCTGCACTTCTAATATAGAACTTCTAACACACTAAGCTGTTGTAAGTGAGCAGCGGATGAAATCAAGCACGTTATTTAATTCTGTAGATTAATTTTTATTGTCATCATTTTGATTTCAGTATGTTGAGTTAAACTACCCTTGGCTTTTGTGTGTGTGTGTGTGTGTGTGTGTGTGTGTGTTTGCTTTTTGAGACAGGGTCTTACTGTGTAGCTCAGGCTGGCCTTGAGCTCACTTTGTAGCCAGGCTGGTCTTGAATTCATAAGGATCCTCTTGTCTCAGCCTCTTGAGTACTGGGATTACAGGCATATGTCACTCCTGGCCCACCCTTAGCTTATTTTTTTAAAAAATTACTTATTTTCTTTTCCACCCGTGACTTTGAAACAGATATAGAAGAGCCAGTGAAATAGCTCAGCAGACTTAAGCACCTGCTTAGCCAACCTAAGGGACCTGGTTTCATCCAGGTACCACATGCTGTGCCAGACCTGTCCCCAGGTGTGCTGAACCAGCCACTGAATCTGGGTGTGGTGGCATAGAACTGTAATCTCAGAGTTGGGGAGGCTGAAAACAGGAAGATTACTATGAGTCTGAGCTGGATAGTGAGATCCTGTACCATTAAATAAATAAATGAATGAATAAATAAATAAATGTAGTGGACATAGAAGGACAGAACTAGTGTTCGAATCCCAGGTTTCAACTGTGGCACTTTAATTGAAGAAGAAATTTTTTACTTGTGAAGATGAAAAATGAGAGTAGGAACTGATGTGACACAGAATTCTGGAAACAGAGCCACTAAAGCTAGTAGCCAGGACACTGATGCCAGTCCTGCAGAACTTCCTGGGCTCCTGAGTTTCCTCACTATAGCAAGCCCTGGACATTGTCCTTTTTGGACATCATCAAGTCCCATAGACTGAGGGAGGTATGTCCGAAGGTGAAGGCTGGAAAATTCCTCTTAGCATAGTGATAAACACCAATTTGAATATTTAGTCCTCAGGGTTATAAATAACTGAGTTTTCATTGACGTATAAGCAGTGATACATTTTGTACAATAATTAGTTATTTGATTACTTTTGTTTTAGCCTGAAGTAGAGGACAATTGACAAATGTGAATACCTCTGAGACTGATGGGCTGTAGTAAACTAACTTTATTTATTACAAAATGCAATTTTATTAATATGAATTGACAATAATTAATTTGTTAGTGTTGATGTTGTTAATAATTGCCTGTAATTTATGAAATATTCATGCTAGAGTGGAACAAGGCAATGCATAAGTCCTCTGGCTTGTGTAAGTGTGTGACTATTTCAAAAGCCTCTCTAATTCAGTATATTCATTCACATTGCAATTGTTTGAAATCTCAAAAAGTAACAAAAGTATTTTAATTCCTTATCTTAGCATTTCTTAATGAACTTCTTAGCACTTCCAGGAATTTTGTTTTTCAGAGGATCATGGAACTGCCTGAAATTAAATAAGAGAGTAAATTTTTCAGAGCTTCCCTCAAAAGATGAAGTACCACTGCACTGTCAAAATTCATCTTCAGAAAAGTTTCAAAAATAGTTATTTTATTCACATTTTATGATTAAGGAAACCAAGGGAAGCCTTTTGTCACAGGTGAGGTTCAACTTCAGGGACTCTGCCTCCTGAATCCAGGGCCCGCAGAGTAAAATCAATTTTTGCTTTTCCTTCTCTGTCTCTCTCTCCCCTGCTCTCCTCTGAATGAAAATATGGACTGTTTCCCTCTTCTAATTCAGTTTGGCCCTCTTATTCCTAGAAAAGGTTTATAATTAGAGGGAATCACAGCTGAATTCAGCTAACATGATCCATGACACAGGGCCCTGCTGTAGTCTGTGATCTGTCTGTGTCACGGCCTATGTTGCTTCCGAGGACTTCACCTGGGGTCTGCAGGCTGGGAGCCAGAGGGCAGGGAGCTGAAAGCTGTAGTAGCCTTCCTGAGTTCTGGCTGCCTTGAAGCTCACAGGGCTGATTTCTGAGCCAAGAAGGGTCTGCATCTGATTTAGCACTCCTGCCTCCATCTTGAAATTTTAAAACATTTTGAATAGGAACCTTACCTTTTCAGTCCAGGTCTCTCAACTCTCTACTGAGCCAATGTCCCAGATCAAGAGGATCAAATGGAGCCCTAAACATAGATCATCAAGGATGATAAGTGTGTCCCACATTCTTGGCCAGAGGACTTGGAGATTAGCTGTAGAGTCAGAATTATGTGGAGAGTCTTGAAGTTTGGGCATGTGTCTTACTGGTTTTGAGAAGAAAGTAATAGAAAAATTCTTTCCAACTCATGAGCATTTCTCCAGCTGCAAGACTTTGGGCATACTCTTTCCAAACTCAGTTTTCTCTTGTGTAAAATGATGCAATAATTGCAGTTACCTTCTTGGGCTACAGTGGGTCCTAAGAGAATGTGAGCGAAACTCATGCCACCATGCCCAGCTTGTAGACAGCACTCAGTAAGAGTTAGCTTTCCTTTGTTTTCATTACTGTGAGTTAAGCGTTTGTGCTGTTCACAAAAATCTGTTCTCTTTTACAGAATAGCTGAAGGGTTCTGGTGGCGGTGCTTGACACTCTAGGCTTGCTCAATCCTTCTTGTCCCCTATCCCCATTTTCTGGCTCTGGCAATGCTCCTTAGTAGGTCAAGAGAGAATTCTGACCTCTGTACCTCTGCCTGCAACACCTGGGGAGAGATCTCAGGGAGGACTGGGTTGCCACCTGCCTTCCTGCTTCACCCCAGAATCTTCTTTCTTGGCCTTCACAGCAGTGATCTGCTTGCTCTGGACTTGCGATAGGTGAGCTCCTAATCCAGACAGGATTTCATGCTGGTCTTGAGCTCACTTTTGTAGCCCAGGCTGGTGTCAAACTCGCACTGATCCTCCTGCCTCAGCCTGCCAAGTGCTAGGATTATAGGTGTGTGCCACCACACCCGGCTTTCATTTTAACCATTACTAAATGTACAGCCAGTGGCATCAAGTACACTTAGGGCTGTGCAGTCACCAGGCCCCTCTGTATCAGAGGAGCTCAGAGTGGGTGTTATGGGTGGAGGAGGAGGCATTGTCATCTCTATCCCCTCCCACGGTTGTGCACACACTCTCTCTAGCACTTCTGTGGTGCTGGCAGAGGGCCATTTCTAATACTTGCCATATCAGAATTGAGTGGGTGAGGTGAGGGTTTTGACAGGAGACACCAGCAGGACAGACAGACTGACACTGCTCAGAGAGGCACCAGCTCTTTGCTGGGTGTAGAGCCACTGTCATGACTTGGAGGCCTGGTAGCCAGAAGCATCCGTTCCTTCTTGTTCAACTGTAACCTCTTCCTCTGCACATTCCCTGACCTCCAAGTGAAATGGACCAAGACATGACTCCTGGAGGGTCCTGGAGAGAAGGCGTAGGCCATCAAGAAGTGAATGCCAAGTGTGCAAGAGAAGAAGCATCAGCTAGGGACAGGTGGGGGAGAGGCCCATGTGGTGTGCCGGTGCCACGTGGCTGGGGTCCTTGGATCAGGCCCAGGTAAAAGCTGGGATGCTGGCCTGGGATGCCTGAGGTGAGTCAGCAGGTCAGTGTCCTTCTCTGGTTGGTGACCAAGAATCAGCGCCCACTTTTGTAAATAAAAAGGGGAAAAGGATTGAAGGGAGGTTGAAGGGAGGTTGGGGTAGGGGAAAAAAAAAAGCAAGATATACTGTATATAGGTATGAATTCAGTATGATAAATGTTATCACTATGTATATCTAATGTATCAATAAAATAAGAATTTAAAAAAGGATGAGAAAGGAAAATAACAAGGAAAAGAATTAGCTGCCACACAACAAAGCACCTCACACTGAACGACTTCAGTTCTGGCTCAGGCCTCTCCCAAGACTGCACTGAAGTTCTGCAGTCCCCCTCCTGTCACCTCCAGGCTCATGTGTGGTGAAGGATCCCCTCACACAAGCTTGCTGATGGGCCTGGTGAGTCACTGCCTGCTACTGGCAGGAGGCCTTAGTCCTCACCTTGTGGATGTCTCCAGAGCTGCTTCAGTGTCTTCCCTCACAGATGCTGGCTTCCTTGAGAGCAAGAGTCCCAGGAGAGTGAAGTGGAAGCAGTGACTTGTGGGACCTAATCCTAGAAGTCACATCCCATCATTTCTGCAACATACTCTTGGTGACAAAGGACAGCTGTATGTATGAGGGGGACAACACCAGGGTGTAGTTACACAGAGGCAGGGCACATTGGAGTCACCCTGAAGCCTGGCAAACATTCTTGGCATCAGTGTCTTCTTCTGGAGGAGCAATGAGTCTGCTCAACACTGAGAGTGAGGGAGATTCTGTGGGGAGAATGGGGAGCACTGTAGGACATTAGAGCTCAGGACAAGACAGATGTGATGGGTGTGTTTATGTGTCGGCATAACAGGGTCAAGGAATGCCCAGATCGTTGCTAAAACATCATTTTTCAAGGGCTTGTGTGAAGTGTTTCTGAATGATGGTGGTATTCAATCAATAAGATCTGCTCTCACCAAGGTAGGTAGATACCGCACAATCCATTGAGAGCCTGAATAGCATAAAAAGGTGGAAAATGAGTGAATTTTCTCTCTCTGTTTGAAATGGACATCCACCTTCTTTCTTACGTCATCAGGCTTCCCAGCTCAGGTCTCAGGCCTTAGAGCTGTACCAGTAGCTACTGGCTTCTAGCTTCTTGGGTGTTAGAACTGAGACAGGCTTGTGCCTCTGGCTTTCTTGGTTCATTTTGGGGATGTCATACCATGGGGCCTTCTCAGTCTCAGTAATTATAGGAGTCAATTCCCATAATAAATCTGCTTATATAACAGGTTTGGGGCATGTCCCTGTTGTCCCAGCTATACAGGAGGCTAAGACAGGAGAATTGGCTTGAGTCCAGGTGTTTGAGGTCAGCTTATGCAATAGGACCAATCTCTTAAAGACAAAAACGATGCAACCGTCCTACATAACTACATGTGCCTTCTCAGTTGTATTTATCTGAAGAAAACTAGTACAAAAGGAAAAGACTGAACGTCTGAACTGAAGCATCATGTAAATGGAAAATGTACTCCGATTTCTAGGACTTAATATAGAAATGATGGTGGAAATTACCTGTTTACATGTTGAGATGGTATTTTGGGTAGGATATTAGATGTTTCAATTAAAAATTTGCCTGCTTTCTTTTTCGTCTGTTAATATTGACCAGTAAAAAATTTGAAGACCTCTGTGGCTGGCCTTCTCACAGCCATTGCTGGCCTTGACTACGTAGCTGGAAGCACAGGGTTGTAGTAGCATAGAGCTTCGAGAGAACTGAGCACAGTAAGTGCTCCATCCACATGCCGGTGAATGCTGGGGGTATAGTAAGTGCTGAAGGAATGTGGAGTGTGCAGCTGGGCAGAGGGAGGCCCACAATAGATGGGGTCAAACAAACCTGGGTTCCAATCCTGGCTTAAGTCCTGGGTAACTTCTGTGAGCCAGGGGTTGCACATGTGCAAAGCAGGCTTGCTCTTCTGCTTAGCTCTGTCCCCTGTTCTGAGATATATCTGTGGGAGGTCTTGTCATGATGGCTCTTTGGGTCAGTGCATGCTGGCTTCAGGCTGAAAGCAGCTCAGACTGGGTGCCGGGGCGAGGCTGAGGTGTAGCAGCTCCGTGTGCACACACACATGTCCTGGGCTGGGGTGGTTGCTAGTCATGCACTGGCTGCTGGCACAAGCCTTTGAATTTTCCCATATTCCTGTTCTATTTCTGTACCCTACTGTGGGCTTGAAGGAAGCAGCAGCTGCCCACTAAAGAGTGACAGCGGAGCAGCCTGCCCAGCGTTGTCCTGTCCCCTTACTCCAGCGTGAGTGCTAGCTTGGAGGAGGCACCTTCTGCAATGCAGACTGGTCCAGGGCAGCACACAGGAGCATGCCAGAGGGATAGTCTTCCCCAGCTTCTCTTAGGAGCCCTCCCCAGGGGTCTGCCTCCCCCTACTGCCCTGTGAGGAGTTAGTTCTGAGCTCCGCATCCCATGTCTTTTTCTAAAGGGACCAGAGACAGACAAAAGGGAGTTGCATTTTCTTTTATCAAGACAAAATCCCTATACTTAATTAAAATGTGCCATGGCAACCAGCGAGGTATGTGTAACTGGGTGCACAGAGTGGCAGTCACTGCCGAGAGTGATGCCCACATGCCATCCCTTTGTTCCAGGTTCTGGGAGGGGTGAGAGTGCAGTGTTTTGTGAGTGTGGCCTTTGTAGTATGGGGTAGAACTGTAGGGCCTCAGTGGGACTGATCCTGTAGGCTTTTGGGTCAGTGCCTTGTCACGTGGGGATACCAGGCAATCCCAGAGCAGGCTTGACCCAGGTTATATCAGCTGAGACCCATGCAGGGGACAGACACAGTACTGCAGGTGAAGGCAGATGCCCAGGGAGATTGCTGTAAGATGGAGCAGGTCTTTAGTATATGCATGGGATGAGAGGCCCTGTGGGGCTGAGGCAGGCGGCTGGGATCAGAGAAGACTTTTAGTGAAGTTATCAGCTTCTCTGAACAGAATACAGGAGAAAGCAGAGTGGGAGCAAGGCCGGAGGTGGGGCAGGGGGTGATGTTTCTGGTGGTAGGAGCAGCACGTGCTGAATCATGAAAGTGACAGAGCTTGGTGCAGAGGTGTGCACTAGCCCCAGCTCCCATGCCATAAAGTGTTAGGGGACCAGGAGAGCCATCAGAAGTTGGGGCAGGGTCTTAGAGGACAGTGGCACCAGGCTGAGAAGCACAGGAACGATGCTGAGTGGGTGATAGCATGCAGAGAAAAACTTCTATATGGATCAGACAGGTCAGAGGCTGCTGAGCCTGGCAGAAGTCTGGTTGTGCTAGCAACACTCAGATGAATTCTCTGTCTCCCTGTGGGGCTCTGACTCTTGAGTGGGCTGACCTCAGTGGACACATACATACTATGGAAGGATAGAGTAAGGTGTACTCACGGTGGATGGTGACTCAGCAGGGGCCTGAGAAGGGGGCAGCTGAACATCAAGGCAACAGAGAAGTCTGGGAATCAGGAATCATTCTGGCTGTGTGACACCAAGCTAGTCACTTAAATGTTCTGAGCCTTTTTTTTTGCCTTTTTGAGACAGGGTGTCGCTATGCAGTTCAGGCTGGCCTTGAGCTTATTTTTGTAGCCCAGACTGGTCTTGAACTCACACTGATGGTCCTGCCTCAGCCTCCCAAATTCTCTGAGCTTTTTCTTTTTTGTATCCAAAATGTGTTTATTGGGATGGCTTCCCACTCATCTTGGTTGAGGGTACTGTTAGTGCTGCTTCCCTCTGAAGGAACATCCTTCTGGGAGCCTTGCTTTTCCTCCTGTAGGCTGGCCCAGGAGAGTGGAGCAGCCAACACACAGAACTACCGTCTGTGGCTGAAGACTGGTGATTTTATAGCTTCCTGTGCACTTCACATCCATGAAGTAGGAATTGGGGCTCTGCACCAGGCACTTCTTCTTGTGCTTCCTCTTCTTCTCCAGAGAGGGATGAAGGAGATCTTTTGTGAGAGGCATGATCGCGTGGGCAGGTTGTCACCGCCCGAAAGGCTCTCTGAGCTTTTTTATTTATTTTTATTTTTATTTTT
>PVJA010008580.1:0-52667 GCA_004027025.1 Myocastor coypus | reverse complement strand
CTGCAGGTGACCCTTGTTACTGATTTTGAGTAACACAGAATCCACTGAAAACAAGAACAAACCAAAACAAACAATAAAAGCAAAAACTGAACCAGAACAGAACCCAGTGAAGTTTGCTTCAATTAGAGCCTATCAACTTATTGTTTCTCCAGGATTCTGTGGGCTTTGGGGCTGACTGCCAAGAGAGAAGGCTCACTTTCCTTTTCGTTAGCAGTCATAGAGAACCCAGGAATATGGCAGTAAGACTCCTTTCCTGAAGCCAACCAAGTGGCTCCCCCAGCCCAGTGTTTTCCCTCAGAAGCAACTTGGCAGCCACCAGATACCAACAGAAGGAGAGTGAAGAAGGGTGGTGTTGCTTCCATATGCCAGGCTCGGTGGCTTGGTCAGGTGCCAGGAAATGCCAGGCTACCAGTGATAGCATTGGTTTCAGCCAAACTTACTCGACTGAGATTTAGGATCCAGGAGCATGAAGTCGCTACAGCTGCCTCAGTACCCTAAATGGAGGTCATATTAAGGTCCTGTAAGTGCTCCAGGTGCTTCTTGATTGCCTTTGAACTGCCTACCCAGAGTATGAGAGGCTCCTGGCTGTGTGTCCCCTGACTCCTGGCTTATACCCTGAACGGCACAGCTGGGCAGGGGACCCACACGGCTAAACTGGGAGCCTAGGAACCTTAACTGACAACTCTGTCCAGAGAGAGAATGCACCTCAAGGGCTGTTGCGTGAGGGAGATGGCTTTCCAGGATCGTTTAAGACATCAATAGAGAGGCTGTACAACTCCTAGGACTGCGATTTTAAGTCACTTATTCAGTATGAGACTCACCTTGCCCCATCCAATTTTATCCTCTTATCTTATGGCTGGCCTAGAAAGGAGGAAGCTATTTTCTTTAAATAAATATGGGCTGTTGCATCCATTTTAAAGGATTTAGGGTCTCTTGGGACTTCTCAGTTCCCTTGTGAGGTTTAGGACTTCGGGACAGAATTAAATCATGAAAGGCAAGAAGTGCGGAAAGAAGAGATGATGATCCCTCCAGTTCCTTCAGGCTCCTACAGGGCCGGTGGCAATCTGCCCAACAGGGAGCCCATGCCACTGAGGGGGAAATGGTCCAATTCAAGACTGGCTAGAAACTGGGCTCATACACCAGCCATTAGGGAACTTTACTAGATGAGAAAATGAGAACTTTTTGTAGTTGCTAACAAGAGCACCATCCTTAATTTGACCTCTTCTTGGCTGTGGAAGATGGGCACTTTATTTGAAACTCAAGTGCCCAGACTGAGAAGAAAAAGGAAGCCTGCTGGTGTGAGAAGGGGAGGCTCACTGTGTCCTGCTCCCCTGAGGCCACATGTCCATGCTGTGCTCTTGGTGTGTGGTCTGTGGAGCAAGTGCAAGTGCAAGAGGTAAGATGGGGTTACCAGCAACCATGTGTCCATCAGATAGGCAGTGATGCTCTTCCCTTTGAAAGATGGGCAGTAACAGGCCAACATAGAATTGCACAAAGGCCTTCTAACTCATGAACAGTTAAGAAAGAAAACTGCTGGGAGCAGCAGCAGAGAAATCTATATAGGTGTTTAGCACTATATTGGACTAAATCGGTGATCTGACTTTGGTCAAGTTGATAGCCGAAAGTTTCTATGAAGGCACAGCTCTATTAGACAAAGACAGTTATCATCCTTGGATTCAATCAACTATAGATTAAAAATGGTCCAAACAATAATTGTAATTGCACCAGACATGAGGCCTTTTTCCTTGTCGTTATTCTCTAAATAGTAACATTGTTAGAAACTGTGTAGCATTCACAATACATTTGGCATTATAGGTAATCCAGAAATGGTTTATAGTATATAGAGGATATGAACAGGTTGTATGCAAATATTACATCATTTTGTATCAGAGATTTGAGCATCTGTGAATTTTGGTATCCCAGGGATCCTGAAATCTAGCCCCCTTAGGTCATGAGGGATAACTGCAGCACTGAAAGAACTGAGAGATTAAGAGAACCTGAGAAAAGTAAGTTCTCACACTTGCTCCAGAGTCTGAACTTCATTTTCCTGAAAGATGAAACACAGGTTCATGGTCAATACTATACTGAGGTCCAGGTTTATAGGTCTAATATGGTGTCCACTCCCAAGACTCCTCATTAAGGCACAGTTCAGCTTCCAGGAAACCATTCTCTTTTTCTTTTCTTTAAGGTAGAGTCTTGCTATATAGTCCAGGCTGGCCTCAAACTCCCAACAGTCCTCCTGCCTGAGCCTCCTGAGTGCTGGGATTACAGACGTGTGCCACCACAATGACCTTGCCCTTCCTTGGCAGCCAAGGATCGGTTAGCCACAGATTGACATCTGCATCTCTACAAATGTTTGTCGAAAGCTGCATGCCAGCAACGGTTGTACAATTGTGTGTTTTAAGCATGATGCATACTGACTCAAACCACAGGGTTTTTATACTTATCACCAACAACCTACCCAAACAAGGTGTGAAAGATGCTGTTTGGCAGTAGTTTGGGACAAAGCCAGAGTCCAGTGGGGGAAGAACATGTGGAGGGGCACTTATGGGGGTGGCTTTTGTTTCCATCATGGCTGACTTATGGCTTATGTTTAGTTGTCCCCCGAAAGGCTCATGCAGTCATGGAGTGGGGACTTCTAGAGTTTGAGATTAACTCATGATCCACTGGGATTATGGTTAATCTAAGCCTAGGATTATGGGTTTTAGTACTGCTAGGTTTATGGGTGTGTGCACTTTCCCCAACCTGGGGCAGAAAGCCTGAATGTAATGTGAGAGAGACAGACAGATTCTCTATTGTCATTGTTGCTGCTACTTCTCCCTTGGCTCTTTTTTTTTTTTTGTCTTTTTGAGACAGGGTCTCGCTATGCAGTTTGGGCTGGTCTTGAGCTCACTTTTGTAGCGCAGGCTGCTCTCGAACTCGCACCAATCCTCCTGCTTCAGCCTCCCAAGTGTTGGGATTACAAGGGTGCGCCACCACGCCCGGCTTCCCTTGGCTTTTCTTGCTCTTTGCCACTGTCATAAACTGATGCTCTCTGCTCTGTGCGACTCTGCCTTGGAGCCAGCCAAGTATGGACCGAAACCTGCAGTGACTGTGAGCTAAAAAACCTTTCCTTCCTTTATTTTAGGTGTCGGGTGTTTGACCCAGCGATGAGAAATGAATAACTGAGATAGTAATGTACTGTGTGCATGCACCCATGCACCACCAGTGTAGGGTATTCCAGGGCAGACTCAAGGCTGACCTTGGGCCTTTTGCCTTTCACCCTTCTGTGCCATACCACTGTGGGTGGGTCCCAGAAACCTAGTGACTTTAGTCTGGCAGGATTTTCAGACAATCACCAAGAGCTTCAAGCCCTAAATCATTTAAGAGAACTTCATTACTATGATTACTTTTTCTCCAGATTTATCTTCTGCCTCCCTGAACCTCTCAAGAAGCCCTGAGACCTCTTTGCAGTTTGGAAATGGATGTCAGAGTCCTCCAGGCACCTGGAGGGGTCAGTCTTCTGCTACTTGAACATTCATTAAGGGACAGTTGCCCTCTGCATTCAGGCCCCACAGTGTGACCCTATTTGAGAGAAGCACCAGAATATCTCGGTCCTTAGGTTTTTATCTGTCACTGTAGGTAGAAGCCATTCTTTTTTCTTTGTTTTACATTTTATGTATTTGGTACAGTGTCTCATTACAAAGCTTGGACTCCTGGGCATCCTCTTGTTTTCCACCTCCCCAGTGCTGGGATTACAGGCTTGTGCCACCACATTCGCCCCAGGGGCATGGCCAGTGTGGCATGTGGGACTGAGGATTGAACCCTGGTCCCTTTCTTGCCAAAACAAGGGCTTAGTCCACTGAGCTATATTGCCATCCCTGCCGTTCTCAAATAAAGCAAACTACCTAATTTAAAAAACTTTTGTTTTTTAAAGATTAATTTTTCCACTTATTTAGTTCTTTTATCCTCTCTGAATTTGCTCCTGTGGTTAAAAAGCTATCACAGTGCCTTGCACATAGGAGGTTTGCCTTATATGACTTCTAAATGAACACAGTCTTTTTTTAATGAACAAAATATTTAAGATTTTTTTAATTTATAAAAGTAAAATTTAGATAAGATTCAAGTGTCTGAAATTAAGGGTAAATGCTTCTTTGCCCCCTGCTTTGGTCTTCCTAAGTAACTATGCTTTGTATGTATTATTTGGTACATGTTATTCTAGACTTCAAAAATATAAACTTCATGCATATCTGCATATTAATGTATACATTGCACATATGGAGATTCTTCTCTCTCAAAATAAGGTCATTTTATCAATAATAGGTTTTCGGTTCACTTTATTGATCCCTGCTATGTCATGTATATATTTTAGTTAATATATATTGACCTAATTTTAATGAGTGTAAAATCATTTATTTAGTCAATTATATTGTTTTCCCATAGCAAGTGAGGCTGAGGCCAGTGCTTGCACTCTCCGCATAGATCCCTAGAATAAGATAGGACCTTCTAATGAAAATCCCCAACCCTGATCCCGAGCCTTCGAGGACTGCTCCATAAATATTGGTTGATGACAGTGCCATGTGGTCATATTAATTAGAACAGGAAAAGACCCATTAGGGCAGCAAATGTGCAGTCATAGGGCAAACTGGTTCTTGGGAGGAAGACAACACTGTTCTCTTCTGTAAAGCACCAAGCCACATTAAGCATATTAAGTAGCAAGGTGCCCATGTACTAGTATGTAAAATATTCCCGAAGGAGTGTTGGCCTGACAGCATGCATAGAGATACTGCATTAACGATAAAACAGAAGGACTATTTACACAGCAGAGTTACTGAGAAAATATACAATTTGGTCTAGATAAAGGATTTTACTATATAAATTATTGTAGCCTCTACTTCAATCACAAACAGCCTTCAAGTTGGGCAATTGCCTTCGAGAAAAAAGGAGAAGAGAACAGCTTCCAGTTGCCTGAAATGAGCTTCAAAAACAGGCAACTCAGCTCTGATAGAACAATTTAAACTGCCCATCTCCTTATCTGATGTGGACATCATTTTTCAGAAGGGGCAACCAGCTCAAATTAAATAGTTCTGGTGCAGACAGTCTGTCTGTACCTCCCATCCCCACCTTGCAGGGTGCTGCAGGCCTCTGCTAATTTAAGAAGATTGGTCTGGGCAGTGGTAAAGTGAGATGAATAGAAACAACTTTAACAGAGAAAAAAAATGAATGATATTAAAAAAAAGAATAATGGGAAGTCTGAAGCTGATTTGACATGGGAGACTATATTTCTGACTGGTTGATTGTCTCATAAACCCTTTTGAAACCCTGGGTCTTATTTACAAATGGTCTTCACTGTGGAAAAAGAGTTCAACAGGAAAAGTAATGAGCAAAATCTACGCGTTAGCCTGAGCCAAATAGGGGCCATGGCGCCATTACGAGGAGAGGTGAGAGAGAGAGTCTCAGGACCATTTTGATCAAATTGTCACGCCTCAGATTGGGGCTTCTGAGCTGATTGTCTCAGGTGCTTCCAGGACTCGCCTGGTCCTCCTCCGCCGTCGCCACTGCACTTGGATGGAGTGAGCTCAGCTGCAAGGAGAGGGGGGTGCCTTTCCTTCCTGACGGCTGAACTGCTGAGCAGCTGAGCAGTGTGCTGTGGGCTGCAGAAGACAGAAGAGCACAGACAACTCCAGGCACACCAGGGGAGTTTCCCTCCCTCTTCCTTCATATATATATGAAGAGTCTCACTGCAGCTTAGACTTGGGGTAATCCTCCTATCTTAGTCTCCCCAGCTCTGAGATTATAGGTGTAGCCACCATGCCCAGTTTTGGTGGCTGGTTCAGCATGTGGTACCAGGGATTGAACCCAGGTCCTTGCACTTGCAAGCAGGAGCTTAGACCACTGAGCTACCTCCCCAGCTCTTCTCTTTCCTTTCCTTTCTTTTCCTTTCCTTTCCTTTCTTTTCCTTTCCTTTCCTTTCCCTTTCTTTTCTTCCTTTTTTTCCTTTCCTTTCCTTTCTTCTTTCTTTCTTGCTTTCTTGCTTTCTTTCTTCTTTCGAGCTATAGGATATAACAATGCAGAATTTGCCCTAAAATTCTTGTCTGTCTCCCTACCTATTGCTTCTAGAAATAATCTGAAATTAAGGGAAAACAACTCCAGTCTTAACTAGATTCATCACTTGGCCCCATTTTGCTGTATTTGCTTCATTTCTGCAATTCCTCTATTCACAGGGATTTTATTGTGTATCTCCTGAGAACAGAGATATTCTTTAAACACCACAGTGAGGTTATCAACATTGGGAAGTGTAGCGTATATTCATGCATACTATCTGATGCACAATTCACATTCAAATGACTACAATTTCCATAAGGACCTTCAGAGCAGTTCTGTGTGTCTCCCCTACCCCCACTGCTTCTTTGGATGCAGAATTGTACCAAGGATCACACACTGCATGCATTTTCCTGTCTTTTAAATCTGGAATGTTTCTTCAACCTTTCTTTGGCTTTTATGGCCTTGAGACAGATGCTCCTCAATTTACAACCGCTATGGCGCCTGTAACTGCATCAAAAGCTAAAAATATTGAAAGTGAAGCAAAGCACTTAATACACCTATCCACAACACATACACTGTAGAATATTTGTACTCATCAGCTGAGTAGGCATTAAGGCACTGCTATTCCTCAGCACTGCCAGATCATCCTACTGCATATGAGTAGCCTCAAAAAGGTGGGAATTCAAAACGCTGTGATTTTTATTGATAGCATATAGCTTTCCTAGGGGTGTGAAGTCAAAACAAAAGGAAACTAAGTTAAACCATTATAAGTTGAACCATTGTAAGTCAGGAACCTCCTGTATTTTCGAAGAATAAAGGTCAATTTTTTTTCGTGTGTGTGAAATGTTTCTTCATGATTAAATTCAGGTTATATGTTTTTGGCAGTAAACTGTAGACATCATATGGTCATTGATTGTATCAGGAAGCACATAAGATTGATTTGTCTCATTACAAGTGAAATTAATTTGGATTAGCATCAGGTAGGTAAAGTAGTGTCTGCCATTGTTAAATTACTATTTCTTCCTTTATAATTATGTAATAATCTAAATCTTACAAATATTCTGTTTCCTACTAAACTTTCACCCAATAGTTTTAGCATTCATTGATATACTTCACATATATGCTTTTTACAATTAGTAGGCTACAACAGCCAGATTCCTGGAGTTGCTGCTATTGGACAAAATTCTGGAGAACCAGATTGGATCAGCCCAACCAGAAAGAAGCCAGCTTTCTTGGAGTTGATTAGAGTTTGCCCTGCTTTTCCTTGCTTTAGGCCATGACATTCTTCTTCCAAGTGCATAGGCTGTTTTGTGGTGGAACCAAGGGCCAAACACACCTCTTTCAGCCATTTGTCAAATACAGAGTCTGCTTTGAGTTGGTCTCTGTTTAAGGGAATATGAAAAAGAAGGAAGTGGCATAGTACTTGCTCAGAGGTTGGTGGGAAGATAGATATGGGGACAGGGCTATGGATCAAAGGGCAGATTTTTGGAACTGATAAAACTCTTGAAGACATAGGCATGAGGCAAGGGCTTTCTGAACAGAACCTCAATTGTTACAAGACATAATACCAGGACTCAACAAATGAGATTATATCAAATTAAAAAGCTGCACAGCAGAGAGAGACAAGAGACAATTTACAGAATGAGGATTTTTTTTTTTTTTTTTTTTGATAATCAGAAAAGAAACTAAAACTTTAGTTTGGAGACTTGAGATCTTTAAAATAATGCAAAAACTATGAGTTGCAGTTGTACCTACTAGCATACAAGCAGATGGACTTAGTCATATAAAATGACACAGAGAGTGTAGAGTGATGATGTCTGAGAAATATGAGCATTCTCCCTTTCTGGGGAAAATATTTTGCCAATTGCTTTTTGGTAGAGGACTAATATCTAGACTATAAAAAGAACTAATAAAAAATTAGATCACCCCAAAATAAAGAATCCAATTAAAATATAGATAGGTGAAATAAATAGGCACTTCTCAGAAGAAGCACCAAGGCCAATAAACAGACCAAAAAAGACAGATTCAGCATCTTTAGCCATTAAAAAATATAAATAAAAAAATCACTAAAATACTACCATCCTCCACTGAAAAGGGCCTCTATCAAGGGCTCAAAAACAACACATGCTTGTGAGGTTGTGGTGAGAAAAGAACCTTTCCACGTTGTTGGTGGAAATATAAACTAGTACAACCACTAAGGAAATTAGAATGGAGATTCCTGAAAAAAGCTAAAACTAGAAATTTCATTTGACCCAGCTATTCCTCTTCTGGGTATCTTTTTTTTTTAGAATTTTCTATTTATTTATTTATTTATTTATTTATTTATTTATTTATTTATTTATTTATTTATTTAATTTATTTTCTTGTTTCAGAACCTTTGTTTATTCACTCTGTGGCCGGCTCAGCCCACCCCAAGGACAGGGCTGGCACAGTATGTGGTGCCGGGGATTGAACTGTGGTCCCTGAAGCCACCCAAGCTTTCCTAAGCAGGTGCTTTAGACCAGTGAGCCATCCCGCCGGGCCCTCTTCTGGATATCTTAAAGTCATCAGATTACAGTGATCCATGCACACCCATGTTTATAGCAGTGCAACTTGCGACAGCTAAATCTTAGAAGCAGCCTGCGCTCCCATGAACAGATACATGGTATCTGTGCACAGTGAATGCTACTCGGGATAAACCTGAGTCCTTTGTAGGAAAATGAATGTGTCTTGAGACCATAGGACTAAGTGAAATAAATCAGACATAGAAATATAAATAGCACATGATTTCTGTAATAACAGAGACCCAAAATATAAAGAGCAAAATAAACGAGATGGAAGTAAGGAGGTAGGCTCTAGGGAGATAGGAGATTAGACCAAGGAAGGGGGGCGTGGTGGAGGGAGGTGCCCAAGGCAGAATGATGACCATGGGAATACCAAAGCCCTGAATTGAATATAATTACTATTTATTGCAGAGAATTTTTTAAAGTTCATGCTTTGGGGGAGTTGAGGACAACTTCACAGAGAAAGTGTCTTATTTTGAAGTAATCAATTCACAGAAGTGGCAAAGCTGATATAGGAAGGTCTCACACACTCTTCACCTAGTTTTTAATTTTTTTATTTTTTTTTGAGATAGGGTCTCACTGTGTAGTCCAGCCTGGTCTCTAATTTGTGCAGTCCTTCTGTGTCAGCTTCCTGAGCTCTGGGATTATGGGTGTGTACCACCATACCTGGTACAGCCAGTTCACCTTTATGGTTTACATTTTGCATACAGCACAATAGCTAAAGCAGGAAAATTCACATTAGGACAATGAGCATTATACTATGCTATTTTATCACATGTGTGCTTTTGTATCTGCTATCACTGTCAAGATACAGACCTATGCCAGCACTGTTGATGAAACTGTTGACATGTGCCATCATATGAGCTAGTCCATTGGATGTGCCTCTTTAGAGCTTCCTTCCTCTCAGCCCCTCCTAGCATCTGGAGTGAGTAGTAGCCACCTATCTCTTTATTCTTACTTCAAAACTGCTTTAGAAAGGAAAATATGCTTTAGGTGGACTTTTGAGATTGGCTTTTTTTTTTCTTACTTAACATAATGCCCTTGAGATACATCCAAGTTGTTGCAAGAATCAGCAGTCTACTCCTTTTCTTCACTCAATCGCACTCCATGGTATAAATACTCTGCAGTTTGTTTAAGCATTAACCCTCTGAGTGACATTTTGGGGCTACTACAAGCAGAATTGCAATGCATAATTATGTATAGGATTTAGTGAGGACATAACTTCCATTTCTCTGGTATAAATGTGCAGAGGTATGATTGCTGGGTTTTGTGGTAAGTGGTGCTTGCTGGTTTCAGAATTGCTATGTCTTCATGGTAGATGGACATTTTTTATAAGTGTGTAATACTGCTCTTTGTCCCTGGCAATTTTCTTTGCTATGATGTCAGTATAACATCGCTACTCTCATTTTATTGCTATCTGTGTAAGTACAGTGTGCTACCTGATTGCACCACCACTGGAAACGCGCTTTCTTTTCCAGATTGATATCTGGATGGTATACGTATTTCCATCTTTTATATTTAACACATGTGAGATATACATGTATGTATTTTATATGTATACAAATATGTATCTCACTATTTGAAGTGACTTTTTTTTTTGTCTTTTTGAGACAGGGTCTCACTATGCAGTTCAGGCTCACCTTGAGCTCACTTTTGTAGCCCAGGCTGGTCTCGAACTCGCACCAATCCTCCTGCCTCAGCCTCCCAAGTGCTGGGATTACAGGCGTGCACCACCATGCCTGGCTGACTTTTTTACAGACAGTATATAGTTGGTATTTTTTGTGTCTTGGCATTCTCTATCTTTTAATTGATGTATTTACATCACTTATATTTAATGTGTTATTGCTATGTTAAGAATAAGTTCAATGAATTATTATTATTATTATTATTGTGGTACTGGGGATTGAACTCAGGGCCTTGCACTAGCCCGGCAAGCATTTATTCTACTGAGCTATCTCCCTGGCCCAATACTTTATTATTTGTTTAATGCTTGTTCTCTTTTTTCATTTCCCTATTTCTTTCATCTTCCTGTGGGTTGCTTTGACATATTTTAAGACTATGTTGAATTTATAGTGCACTAGGTATGCAGTGTTTTTTTCTTTATTACTGAAGATCACACCCAGGAGTAATCTGCCATGGAGTTTTGTGCCCAGCCTGTTTTGGTTTCGGGACAGGATCTCTTTAAGTTGCCTGGGCTAGTTTTAAACTTTAGACCTTCCTATCTCAATCTCCAAGAAGCTGTATGACACTGTGCCTGATTAATTTTTTAAAGTGGTTGTCTTAGTTACTTTTTACTCATTGCTGGGACAAATACCTAACACTCAAAATGGAGGAAGGAAAGGTTTATTTAGCTCACAGTTACTGGAGGTTTCAGTCCATATTCAGCTGGTCCAAGGCTGAGTGGAACAGGACAGAGAGCATCCAGCTCATGGCGGTGGAACAGCAACAACCGTGACAGAGGCAACCAACCAACCAGGGTAGCAGAGCCTTTTATACCCGGTAAGGTGGGAGTCTAGCTGTCCCCAAGGTCCCCCACCGTGAGGCACCCTCTGACACTGCAGTGCTCACGAAGAACCTTGCTGTTTCCAGGGTATGAAGTCTCAGCTCTCACTCAGCCTTTTCAACATCTCTCCAGTGCGGGGAGGATTGGGGGATTGGGGTGACTGTAAAGTGTGAAGAAATTAGAAATCTAGGCTCCCGATACGGCCTTGGAGGGCACTAGAGCACTTTGAGATGCAGCAAGATCTGATGACAGCTTTAGTCGTATTATCTCAACCTAGCACGAAGCAGGTGAGTAGTGAGAAGGCTGTTGTGAGGCTCAGGGGAAGACTGATGACAGTGGTGGGGAGAGGGTGGTGGGAGGTGGGTGGCAGGAAGGAAGGGGTGAGGCTCTATCTTCTGTGAAGGCCTCCAGGGGCTGGCTGTGGAAGAGAGATGAGGAGGCAGACTGAACCAATTGGGTGGGAGCAACAAGGGACCTGGGAGGTGGCTTTTTTTTTTTTTTTTTTTAATGTGAGAGAAAGTTAATGTATCCTCATTTGTTAATGGAAATAAGAAAGGTGGACTGCTGGCCATAGAGAAGCAAGGCACGTGACTTTGACAGGAAGCAGGCAGGCTGCCTGTAACATCCATACAGCCCTTTGATCTTGGACTAGTACTCTGACCTCCTCTGGTTACTTACCATATTTAAGCCGTGTTTGATCATCTGGACAACAGTGAGGAAGATTCTGCGCCTGTAGACCATCCTCTGCGAGAATCTGAAGAGACGAAGGACGCGCTGAGAACCGCTGATGTAGACCAGCTGCTCAGGCGCAGGGGCTGCAGAGAAGCAGAAGGAAGATCCTCTGGGACTGGTGGATGCAGCCCAGGGTGGGAGTCCTTGCCTGGCAAAGGGAGCATCTGACTTTCTCTCAGCTCCTTTACTTTCATCCACAAATGGTCTCAGGGACTTTGTGAGATGGAGAATGGGGACAAGGGTCTCTTCCTCCTGTTCCTCGCTCCTTTCTGGTTGTTTGTGCCCTGACCTGCCTCATTCTCTCCCCTCCCCACCTTTGTGACTCTCCACTGTAGGCCAGCCAGTCATTGTCAGAGTACAGAGTACACTGTCACAGTGGGCCTCCATGAAGTCACGCCACTTAAGTATCCATCAGTAAATATAGAGACTAGCTGAAGAAGAGAATCTTGAAGTCAGGTGTGGTGATGCATGTAATCCCAGCACTTGGGATGCTGAGTCAGGAGGACCACTGCATGTTCAAGACATGTCTGATAGTCTTCGGTGAGTTCAAGGGAGCTCAAGTTCAGCCTGAACTACATCGCATGATCCTGTCTCAAAAAAGAAAATTTTAAAAGTGCTTTAGATTTAGATGGCACTGTGGACACTTTGTGTTACTAACATTTTGTATATGGCCTTTGCGATAAGTGACTTCTCTGGGCCTCAGCTTATTTCTGTACCCTGGGAGGGTTATATCCATACTCATGGAGCTACTGTAAAGCTGAAAGGCACTGGCAAAACACACCAGTAAAACATGCACTGGAAAGACATTTAGGAAGTGTATGCTGTGCATAGATGTTAGATACCATTGCTGTTGCCATCATTATCAATATAAAAAATGGGTCTATGTTAAAATGCTTGAACTGTGGGGATCTCTACCACATGGTAGTTATAGAAAGGAGGTGTGTTCAGACATCATTTAATGGCCAACTAAATGCATGTTCCCAGCCTCAGAAACATTTAACCCCCTGTCAATCTCCTGGTCAAAGGCAGAGTTCCATATCACCACTATGGCCCCTTGGGTTGGGAGAAGCAGTTTTCACAGAAATAAGTTTTGAGTAAGTTTGGGAGGCATGTTCTTCTGTTATCTATTAGTATATAGGAAAATACTCCAAAATAAAAGATTAAAATGGCAGTCAATGTTGTTATTTCCCATGATCCTGTAGATTGAGAACTTTCACCAGCACAATGGGGTTGTTTTGCCTTTTTTCCATGTGAGGCCCCCTCAGCTAGAACAGCCAAGATGGCTTTTACTCTTACGTGTCTTCTTTGTTCAGTTGGAAGGTTCTAGTATTCTGGGCTACAAGAGCTCTGCCAGGGTAGTGTCTCTGGCTATCACTCTCCATGTCTCTGTCTGGAGTCTCCAGTCATCCAGCTGGATATTTTATGTGGCAGCACTGGGCTCCTAAAAGGTGGAAAACAGGTCAAAACCTTCTGGAAGCCTAGGCTCAGGAAGCTTGGCAACACTTACTGCAGTATATTGGCTAAGAAGTTTGTAGGCTTAACCCAAATTCAAGTGAAGGGAACCACACCAGCCTGGACACCAGGGGTATGATTCACTGGGGGTGGGGGGGGAGAGGCACTAAAGTAGCAAAATACCAGAAAAACTCAAGATTGTTTACTACAGAAAATAACTAAGTCAACTTTATTTGTCTTTTATTTATTGCGTTAGCTGCTCTAGGAAGTTGTATACATTATCAATAAAGCAAAGTTTGCTAACCTTATTTACTATGGAAATCAGCTCTAACCTCCAACCTTGTCCTTAACTCAGAAGGTAACTTCCCACTTTGAAGTACATCCATGAAATGACAGAGCTATTTAACAGCTGGTTCCCTCCACACCTGATTTAGACCTCCACACCTTGTAGCAGACTGCCCTATTGTTTCCTAAATGGCCCGTTCTTCTTCAAGAGTATCTGTTGCAATTCATCTTCTACCCTGCTGCCAGCTTGATCTTTCTAAACTGGTGCTTTTACTGTGTCCCTCTCCTGCCCTAAAACTCCAATGATTTCCTTTTTATCTACCAGTGAACTCAAAAGTCTTATCCTGATGTTCAGTGTTTTCTGTAGTCTGGCCCCAGCCAACCATTCCAAAGTTATGGCTTATTGTGCTCTAACTCAAATCAGTCTTTCAGCCACTGCAATTTTCTCTCTGGGCCTGTTCTGACTCTGTCTTTTTATTCTTCCTGCTCCCCTGGGCTGGAGAATCCCTCTTCTCTCACATACATCCACATTGGCCTTTTTCACCTGGCTCCACATTTCACTGCTCTCCCAGCCACTTCAGGTAGTGTAAGTGTCTTACCTTTGCCCTGGAGGGGATCTGTACCTTTCATCACAGTTGTATTTAGCTTGGTAGGGAGAAGGAATTTAGTAAAGTGTCTTAGTTACTTTTTGTTGTTGGGACAAAATACCAAATGCCCACAATTTAAGGAAGGGGAGGTTTATTTTGGCTTATCCTTTGTAGAGCTTTCAGTCCATTGTCAGTTGCCTGCTGTTATGGTTTATGTCTAGTTGTCCCCCCAAAGCCTCATGCAGTCATTGGGCAGGGACTTCTATAGATTGAAACTTGACTCATGAGTCCCTGGGATTATGTCTTTTAGTACTGATCTAGAGTTTGAGACTTGATCCATGATCCCTGGGATTATGTGTTTTAAGTACTTCTGGGATTATGGGTGTAGCCTAAGGTGGATAAGGCTGAGGCAGAGAGCCTGAATGTAATATAAAGAGAGACAGAGAAAGACAAAAGCTGTTGCTCTCTGCTCCCCTGGTTGGTCACTTGCCTCTGTCGCGATTGTTGCTGTTCCGCCGCCATGAACTGGCTGCTTTCTGCCCTGTTCCACTCAGCCTTGGGCCAGCCGAATATGGACCTCCAGGGACTGTGAGCTGAATAAACCTTTCCTTCCTTCATTTTGAGTGTGGGGTATTTGTCCCAGCAACGAGTGATGAGTAACTAAGACAACTCCAAAGCAGATGGCATGGCACAGGGGCACGGTGGAGTAGGAGGTTTACTCATGGCATGGCAGGCAGGAAGCAGAGAGAGCTATCAAGGGAGGGGGGAGGGGGATAGACCCAGGCCACAGCCCGAGCGACCTACGTCCTACCAGACTTCACTTCCTAACATCACATTTAGTGACAAACTAGTCCAGTCACCTTCCTGTAATCCCACAACAGGATTTGGAGGAACATTTTAGATATAAACCCCGACAGAGGGATAATTGGGTCTTTACAAAGCAGGAAGCCCCTCTGTCATAGAGGGGATGGGTACTCTAGTGATTAAACCCATGAGTTCTAGAGTTGGACTGGCAGAGCTGCATTCTGCTTCTGCATCACTCACTCGCTTGGGGTTTTCTCTTTCACAGTGGAAAATGGCATAAGGATAGCCTCAGAAGAAGGAACGAGGTAACACCAGTCACACAGATGGCAGAGGGATGAGAGAAACACAAGCTATGGTCTTCATTCTATTGGCATCTGCCTCCAGCTTCCAGGAATCCACCTCAATCTTCATAGAAACTCATGTTTTATTTTCGTGGCCCAAGTCTTATAATATTCTTCCTCTGTGGAGCTGCAGGTTATGTTTTCTACTTTAAAACCATGCTTGTTCCTTGCTGTGCTTGGGAATGACACAACCACTAAGACAAACTTTTCTGTGAAAGTTCCATGAATATCCAGGGCACTGCTTGAGTGTTTGAGTCTCCTAAATTTCATGTGTTGAAGCCTAATCCCTAAGGCAATGGTGTTAAGGGGGGAACGTGTGGGAGCTGACTAGGCTACAAAGGAGATTAAGAGCTTCCCAACTGACATCTAAGGGAACTTGTTTGCCTTTTTTTCCTTCATGTGAGGCGTAGTTAAAAAGGTGCTGTCTCTAAGCAGTCAGCTGCCACCTGCCACATAACCTGCTAGTATCTTGATCTTGGATTTCTCATTCTCCAGAATTGTGAGAAATACAGGTTGGTTATTTATGAGTTGGTGGTACCTCTGTTATAACAGCCTGAACAGACTGAGATGGGTGGGTCCTATGTTCCATGAACTCATCTTTGCAGGTCCAACTCCCTATTTCCCTCCTCCTCAGGTTGAGATTCTTGGTCTCCAGTCTGGTCACAGTATAGTGTCCTCCCTACTATTTGTTCCTTGGGACTGAGCTTACAGCTCTGTCATCAGCCACCACCAGAACACAGCAGCACAGCAGGAGTTTCTTAAGCCTAGAAGGTGCTTAGGAAGCTTGAAGGAGCTCTTCTTTCTCTCCCAGAAGGGTCAATATCAGGATATAAAGTAAAGAACTCACAGGGCATCCACCCCTTGGGACACTTTAACTTCTATATTTTGTATCATGTTGGGTCATCAGAATGTGACAAGCTCAAATCACCTCAGCATATGCTCTTTTGGAAGGTCCTTTCTGAGTTTTAGACTCAAAATCCATTTCTCATGTTTTAATATGAAGGCAGTGTGGTCAGATCTTGTTTGCACTTTTTGCAAACCAGTTATTGTCCTCTCTCTACTATTTGTCTCTGCAGTGCTGCTGGGGATCTGTCCATGACCATGGGGACCTCACACCAGGATGGTGTGCTAAGGCTGCAGTGCCCTTTGGCTCAGCACCAGTTAGGGGCCCTCACCTGGCAGAGAGGCTTGGCAGGGAGCTGTCCCACCTCTGTGTGCCTGATGATCAAAGTGATGTCCTCTGGTTTGTATTGTTTCAAAAACACTTTAAAGTTTTTTCTAAGGGTAGCCTCAGGCAAAGGAAAAGAAAATGTTTTCAGAGCCTTGCTGGACATTTGGGGACTTGGAATTTCTTTGGAATTCACAGAGAATTTAGCATTTTATGGTATCTCATCCCCTCTGGCTCTTCATGTTTATGCTGGTTCCCATTTGCTTTCCTCTGTGCTGCTAATCAGACGTATGCGGAGTTACTGCACAGTTGCTAGTACCAATGCTATGATGGATGACATCCCGGCTACGGCACCCCTCAGCCCTTCTGTGGTGCTGCTTATGTACAAGACATTAGACTGTTTGTTTTTGCAGAGACCAAACAAGCTGGATTCTGAGAGCATGCAAATGAAATATGAGGACCTTCTTACACGGTGGAGAATGAAGTGGATGATACTTCAAATCCATAGCCAGGGCCTAGAGCTCTGTGGATTTCCAGGAGAAAGCTGTCATTTCTCCCTAAGGAATAGATTAGCTGCAGTCACTTACAAATTTTAAGGTATCTTAACTGAAATCACTATTTGTTGATGTAATAGAAATGAAACCCTCGGTTGTCCAAATAGAGAAAAGCTCTTTGATACAGTGATACCGGAAGCCCAGGTGGGTGCCTTCACCCATTCCCTCCCAGCTTTCCTTGGATCCCCGCCCAGCTCCCCCCCTCAGAAACCCATTTGTAACCATTACTTGGGTGTCATGTTTGGTGATGAAGTGCATTCTCACTCTTTGCCTTGGTGGCTGCATGCAGGGACAGGTCTGGCCACAGAGGTGAGCAGGAGGCTAGGCTGGGCTGCTTCCCGCCCAAGGCCCATGAATCATGTCAGGCCAGCCGGTAACCTGAGCCTGGCTCGCCCCTCACTATGGGCTTCCAACTTAATTTCAGCCTAAGGGATGCTTTTAAGGAGATTTTAGAGAGCAAAAACATCTCCTCAAAAGAATTGTAGTTACATTAAAAACTAATTATCAGAGCTTAGGGGTATAGATCCCCTGCCATATTTTACACAGAGAGCTATTCATCTCCCAGACCCTGAATATCATTACATAAGAGGCTAAGGACACTAACCCAGGGGATACTGGGGGAAAGGCAGTAAAATCACCAAATGCCAGAAAATGATGAGTGAGATGATTATGACAGAATAACTCTGCCCTCTTGGTAAAGCAGTGTCTAGTAGGACACAATTTAAAAACAATACATCTGAAATGAGGCCATGCATAGTGGGGGCAGTGTGGTTTGTCTGGGGCCCTCAGGTTAAATGTGATATTTATCTTTGAAAGATCTTGGCTTCTTTTGGCATAAAGAAGCAGATATTGCAGTGAGAAAAAGAATTACGTGAAAATCTTGGCCGTTCTAGGTGGATTAGAAGGTTTACCATGTTCATGACTGTGTCAGGCATTCTTACGTGTTAGCCAAGTCTCTCAACATATTAATGAAGGCGGATGTTATTGTTGTCATTTTACAGCTAAAGAGACATTGGAAATCATGCTTTTTGGGCATTAGCAGGAAGTTTAATTCAGATTTGTTTAAACAGTAATTTGTTATTATAAGTAATTAAAAGATTCAGGTTAATGGCAGGTTTGAGTCAGAGATTTACCAGGTTATCATGGATCCTGTTTCTTTTCTTTTTAAATTTTATTTTGTATTAGTACCTGTTTGTAGTACATAAAAATTACATTCCTCATGGAGATTGCTACCTATGTACAACACATCGTAATTCCCTTTTCAACCCCTTTTGTCTCCTTCCTAGTCTAATCTCTTGATCCACTTTGTATTTGAGAAAGATCTCTATCTTTTCTCTTCCCTTCCCTATAGGTTGTACCAGGCCTTGCACTGGCTTACATTCCCAGAACTTTATTATTTTTAAATTTTTGGATGGAGTCTTACTTACTAACTCTCAAGATTGTTCAGGCCAGTCTTGAATTTGCAATTTTCCTGCCTCCTCCTACCTGGGATTACAGGCATGTGTCACTGCCGCTGGCTTGGATTCAGTTATTTCTATGTCTGCCTCCTGGAATGTCTACTTCTTCCTCAGTTCAAGTCCCTTGATGGTTCCAAGAGGGCTCCCAGCAGCTCCCAGGATACAGTGCTTCCTCATTCACATCCAGTGGGATATCTTTGGCCCAGCATTCCCTTCTACAGTCTTGGGGATTCTTTCTAATTGAAGTAGCTTTGGTTATATGGCCATAAATAAATCAATGAATGGGCTAATGGGCTTAACTGAGATCACTTGTGCTACCCCTGGAGCTGGTGTTGAGTCTTTTTGGGGGGAGGCAGGTTCCTGGCATGTTGCTCAGGCTGCTGTGGGACTTACTTTGTAGCCTGGATTGATCTTGAACTCACAGTGCTCCTCCTGCCTAAGTGTTGTGTTCTTAAATCTCTAAGCACCCCAAGTAAAGTCTGGGGAATAGTTGCTGGAGAAGGCCCACATGTTCATCAGAGCCAGGGACACATGGTAACTGGTCCATGGTTCATGCAGGTAATTAGTGACAGAGCTGGAATTTGAATTTAGGCTTATGCAAGGTTCTTTTCTCTGATCCATGGTCCTTCTAGAAGTCCCTGACTCTTGACATTTCATGATAGCTACTTGACACTTACCTCTGCAACTTCTTCACTAAGAAAGTCACTATGTATCTAAGTGGTGCTAACTTTCAGCAGACAACAATTCCACAGAGATTATAGGATGTACTATCTTATGATGTGAAGTGGTAGAAAGGACACTGAGTTAAAAAGGGAAACTGGGTTGCTTGATTAGCCTTACAAATCTGGTTGAGTTGTTCCAGGGATCAAGCCAGGCAGTGCTGTTTGAAGCCAGCATGGTGGCCCAGACCTTTAATACAAGTACTCTAAGAAGCTGAGACAGGAGAATAACAAGTTCAAGTCCATCCTCAGAAATTTGTGAGATCCTATCTTAAAGTAAAATGTTGGGGGCTGGGGAGATAGGTCCACAGCACAAGTACCTGCCTGGCACGTGCAAGGTCGCGGGTTCAAACCCTGGTCCCACAAAAAAACAAAACCAAACAAACAAATAAACAAAACCCCCCGACAACAACAAAAAGTAAAATGTCAAGGTGGGCTGGAGCTGTAGCTCAGAGAAGGCTCTGGATTCCATCCCTGTTACTACCTTGCCCCTGCCCTGCAGTGTTGGCTGAGAGAGCCTGAAAAGTACTCAACATTTATGTACATGTAACTGTCTTTATGTATAGGATGATGATCTTTTTTGCCTCAAATATGAGAAACTGACACTGAAATAATCTCTTTTGAGCCTCAGACTCCTGTTTTAATTCAATAGAATTTCTCATTGGTATGGACACTGAATATCACTTAAACAGAAAATTTGCAGATCTTTAGGAATGTTTCAGGAAACTGGCACCAACGTGGCTGCAGGACATGAATTCACAAGAAGCTCTTAGCTGCCTCTCACTGAGGTGTGATGATTATGTATGTAAATGTTATTCTACTTTTAATTAAACTACAGCCTCATTGATATGGAAGGTGGAAAGAGCCTGACCAGTTTCCATTTCAAGATACAGTATGCCTGGCACATAGAAGAGAGCATGGGAAATAGCAGGAATCAGAGAGAACTTAGGTGAGAGCTAGAGCCCCTCCCCACCCTCAGCTTCCTCCTCTGTGACTTTATTATGCATGGAGCCTAGCCAGTGAAGTCCACACTTTCAATGAAATGGAAGGGTTTCCCAAAGGTTTGACACTGATTCTCAAAGTGATGGTTTCAAGGATCACTGTGAACTTTTTGAATTATGTGCCACCAGGTATGAGCACAGATAACAGCACAGGGTGGCCTTAAAAGTGGGAATCACACAAGGAGCTCAACAGCATCCTTCCCTCCTTTCTGGCTTCTATTAATTCCCCAGTTATAAGCACCTGCTACGTGCCAGGCAGTATACCCAGTGCCAGAGCTACTTATGAGAATGAACATATAGAGAATAGCTCTGTTGCTTGGGATGTAGTAAAATTGAGGGAATTGGGCACTGCATGGTTTTCTTTTTTTTTTTTTTTGTCTTTTTGAGACAG
The DNA here is from genome assembly GCA_004027025.1 of Myocastor coypus. Classification (NCBI taxonomy): domain Eukaryota; kingdom Metazoa; phylum Chordata; class Mammalia; order Rodentia; family Myocastoridae; genus Myocastor; species Myocastor coypus. The sequence continues at coordinate 32,106 of PVJA010008580.1, read as the reverse complement.
GGTCTTGCTATGCAGTTGAGGCTGGTCCTGAGCTCACTTTTGTAGCCCAGGCTGGTCTCGAACTCGCACCAATCCTCCTGCCTCAGCCTCCCGAGTGCTGGGATTACAGGCGTGTGCCACCATGCCCGGCTGCATGGTTTTCTTTAGTAAAGTGTTAGACCACGTGTCCCCTGTGACCCTGGCACAAGAAGGGAATACCACATACTATACTCATGGCCCTACCTGAAGGGCTGTTTCCAAGATTGGGTGGGTGAGGCCGCTGGAGGTATGCCAAGGTCTTGGCCCAGCTCATTTAGGGTTTTGGGTGCAGTGACACATCATCTGTAACCCCACCCCATTTAGCATCATCCTTGGAGATAGCAGGCCTCCTCTGCATCTGGGCTGTGCACATGCTGTTCCTTCTGCCTGAGTGTGACCCTGTTTCTCTTCTCTACCAACAATTCTCTGCTTGCTTAACTCTCATTGTCTATCTCTGATCCTTAAAATTGGGGTTAGGGTTTCCCTGCAGGCTGTTCCTGGTTCTTCCTCATTGCTGTAACTAAAGAAACACTTACTTAGATATCTGTTGTCCTGTTAGACTTTGATTTTGAGGTCAACTTGGGCAGGATGCCTTTGTCAGTATACTAAAATGAATTTAGTGTGACACCTTCCTCCTTCCTTGCTATTTTCCAAGGAAACTGAAAATTCATACTTTTCCTTGTCTGGAATTTGAAGACCTGTGCAATTTCCAACGTGGTGAGATAGTCTCACAGTCCAGAGCCCTTTGCTAAGCCACAAGGTCGAATTTTGTTTGATGTCCAGTCACCAGGAGTTGGGCTCAGTTTTCCCAAGGAGACACACTTCCACTCATTTAAATGTAGAGGGAGCCCTTCTCCATTCTGAGGATCATGTGGGATGAACAGAAACAGAAGAATTTCAGAGAGGAAGCTGATGGAATGGCTCTCCTGGAACCCATGTTTTTCTGAGAGGCAGTGCAACTGAATGGACAGGGTATAACCTTGGAAAATCTGCTATTTCTTTCTTGGGTTAGACTCTACCCCTGACTTGTGATGTGATCTACAGAGCAGTCTGCATTTTCTTTCTTCCTAGGATTGACTTCTATCGTCTTGTGATTAGCATATTTTAAGTGACAACTTTACTAGCTAAAACAGTGCTTCAGCTCTGACTCCTAGTGATCCTCCTGTTTTTAGCTCCCCCAGAGCTATTACATGGCATGTGGTGCCAAGGATTGAACCTGGTCCCTAAGCAGATGTTTAGTCCACTGAGCCATCACACAGGCCCTCTTCTCAGATAATTTAGAATATTGCTTTAAATATTCCCAAGACTCTAATTTATACTGAGCTCTCTATTGAGCATATAGTCTAAGGCAGATGTAAGAAGACCAGAGGGCACAGTCTGAGAAGGCAGAAGTCTTTCTCCAGGGAATACAGGCTGGCTACCAAGAGGTAACCTAGGAAACACGTGTTGACTGAGGGTAGTGAGTACTTAGGAGAACGGAGCACAGGCAGGCTGAGGAGGGTTGACCTCACTCCACATGTACTTGCTGAGTGTCCTCAGCGGGGTGGATACAGTGCTGGGCTCTAGGTGTAGAGTACCAAGGATGAAATACCAGTGAGCATTCTCTTTCTCCATACACACATACACACACACACACACACACACACACTGAAGAAGGACCATGCAGACACATGGTGATAAGGCACTGTCTGCAGTCTGAGGGAAGCCTGTTTACTTTCCAGAACTGAGAGAAAGTGATTTACATTGCTAAGCTACCCAATCTGTATGGTAGCCACAGTTTGAAGGCAGGGGCAGGGGCTTTTCATGTCAAGGACTAGATAGGAAATATGTAAGGTTTTGTAGGCTGCGCCATCTGTGTACCCAACTGCATTGACAAGCGAAAGGAGTCAGAGATAACACCTAAATGGTTGAGTGCAGGCTGGGTTTCAATAAAACTTTACTGATGGGCACTAACATTTGAATTTCATATACTTTCCACAGGTCCTGTAATGGGGTTCTCTTTGTTTGACTTTTAGAAACCTTTAAAAATGTAAAAAGTAGTCTGAGCTCAAAGCCCATACAAAAAGTGGGTGGCAGGCTAAGTTTGTCTGTAGATGAACTCTTTATGCTAAACTACAAAAGAGTATGTTAAACCATGCCAGAGTAGTCCTTGGGGTTGGGTGAGAAAGGAATCCTTAGGATTGTGGGTCTTTTTGTTTGTTTCAGGTTTGTTTCTTTGGACACTGGGGGTGAACTCAAGACAGGGCTGCCTTTATATTGGGTTACACTCCCAGATCTTTTAAAACTTCCTCTTTGAGGCAAGATCTTGTTAAATAACTAAATCTCACCAGTGAGATAGCTCAGTGGGCTAAGCACCCACCTAGGCAAGCTCAGGGACCTGGTTCGATCCCTAGTGCCACATGCCACATTGACCCACCCCCAGGCGTGCTGAGCCAGCCACAAGTCCGGGCATGGCAGTGCACACCTGTAATCCCAACATTGGGGAGGCTGAAAACAGGAGGGTCACTATGAGTCTGAGCTGGGTAGTGAGACCCTGTACCAAATACACAAAAAACTAGCTAGCTAACTAATCTCCCAGGCTGGACTTGAACTTGCAATCCAGCTGTCTCAGCCTTCCAGAGTATAGAGATTGCTGGCATGTATCATCACACCTGGCTTGGATAGGCATCTGGACCTGGGGTCAGACAAATAACTCCTGAGAAATGCTTGTCTGCAGACTTGGATATTTATGTGCACCTTGTATGCTGGCTGACCTATTTGGAGGTTGTTAAACAGTTCAAGTGGTGAGTTACAGACATAGCCCACTTTTCAACTTCTAGTTCAGAAATGTGTGCACATGGAAATTTGTATATATTCATGATTTTGAGGCAATAAAAATTGAATTCAAATGTGCCTAGCTTCTGAGAGAGACACCTCTTAGTAATTACTTGGATTTCTCCTTCTGTTTGCTTTAGAAGCAGGATCTTGGCTGCTAAAACAAAGCTAGATGTGATGCAGGTCTGTAATTGCACCTTGAGGCTGAGGCCCATGGAGCTGCAAATTCAAGGCCACGCTGAGAAATTACCAAAGCCTTTCCTCAGAATTTCAAAAAGGTTGGAGATGTAGCTCAGTGGCAGAGCACTTGCCTAGCCTGCATGAGGCTTGGGTTCTGTCTCCGGGATTTAAAACCAAACATAAACATAGCAGGTAGAAGTATGGAGGAAATTAGAGCAGGGATGGAGGACAGAAAACAGGCAAAGCATGTGGAATTTCAGCTTCTATTGAAGAGAAAATTTGAAAATTGAAAACATCAAGTTTTGGAAAACTGGATGGGCTGGGAGCCCACATGAAGTGTAAGAATGACCTCATGGATCGCCTGACATGGCTGAAGCTCTGGCTTCCCACTGTCTGCTCTTCCTTTGATGAACAGAGCTTTCTCTTAAGTAAACAGTTAAGGCCTAATTGGATCATTGGTGTGGTGTCAATTAACGCACAGCTCGGAGTAGTTACATAAATATCAGCCTGAGCTATACTAAGCACTGCTGGGTAAGTGGAGGGAGCTGTGGGACCTAGCTAACATTACCCATGCTCCCTTGTTCTTGATGAGGAGGAAGAAATAGCAGGCATATCTCCTGAATAGTGGTATATCATGCAGAGGTTAGAAAAACCAAAACAATGCTTGGATAGTGGTTAGGATATTATTATTATTATTATTATTATTATTATTATTATTATTATTATTATTATGCTTCACTAAGAATGGGTCAAAATGACCCCAAAGAGAAAATGCAGTGAAGCCATATTCTCCTTGATTTTTGTGTCTTGCTCATTGGCTAAGGCTGGAATGTGGACATCAACTTGAGCAAGACTAAATGGAACAAAGGCATTCAGTATAGCCTTAGGGGAGGGGCTTTCTGTTGGGTCTTAAGCTTAGAATAGCTAGACCTCCGATTAAAGAGTTAGGGAATCTGGTGTGCTCTGGCCCCGCCTCCTGTCTCTGGTCCCTGTCAGCCTACTGCCTCATTACATCGCCTCTACCTAGATGTTTTCTCCACTGATGTTCAGGTCAATGTTGAGCACTCAGCTGGCTGGAGACAGAAAAGCCTTCCTTTGGAGGAGCATTTGCCAATTTTCAAGGTGTAAATACCATGGTCTGCTATGGAGTTGGCACACATTGTGGCCAAGCTGCCAGCACAAGAGCGTGCTGGAGGGCATGGGTGTAGCCATGCACAAACATACGGCATTTCCATGGCACAGATGTATGACTGCCAATAACCTTAAAAATGTAGATAATAATCAATGCAGCAAAATAATCAGGGGGTGATGTGCTCAAGTAGTCGTTCCTTTATTTTTAATATAACTTATTTAAGTTTATATAAGTTAATTTTCTTTTAATTGCTGGGTATCTCGTCCGGAGCCCTCCACATGCTCAACAAGTACTCTATACTGAGCCACACCACCAGAAATATAATTTTTAGTAGTGGTTGTGTTGAATAATTTTGCCTTGTAAAATTCCTGCTAACTTAATAATTAGTTCTGGGGATCTTGTACATATGAACTGTTTCTGGCACATCACTGTTGTCACCACTTTTCAGCACCTCACATGACTATACACAACTTTCTGTCCCAGGGATTCCCTAATGGCATCACTTTATCTTCAGAATTCCATAGTCTGGCCATTATTGTCCCCATTTTACAGAGTAGTAGACTGAGGCTCAGGGAACATTAGCGATTTAGAACAGAGGAGAAATCAATATCCAAGGCCACCCTTTACTTTCAAATCCCTCTTTCCATCACCCAGGTTATCTCTCATGTGCAGGTGACATGTAAAATTAGATGCATGATCAGAGGTAATGAAGTTCCTGACCCCATGGTGGAATTGCAAAAATTGTTATACCAAAAAGTGTGTGTGTGTTGGGGGGGGGGTAGGACAAAAGAAGAGAACCTGAATAAGACGAACAAGAGCAAACACTTGTGTCATTTTACCCGTTTCCCTCTGTGCAACCGGCTCTCTTCTTTCTTCTAATCTCTGGAGACGGATACTGACTTCGTGGTAATTTAGGGTTTTGTTGCAGATCATGTTGAGCTGAAGAGGAGCACGGATGCTCATTTTTAGCTTGGCCATTGTTTCTCTTCTCTGACCACCTTTGTGAGCCTCTGCCTGCAGGTACTGGGTGCAGTTAATTCTTCCTGCAATTAGTATTCATGGTCAGCTAAGCAGAACTAATGCAACAAACCGTTTTTACTTTGAAGGTTATGTTACATGTTTCCAAGCCCCTGCGAAAAAGGCTCTTTATGAATAAGATATTCTTGACTATCTCTAGGAATTTAATTTTCCCTTTTCTGAATTTTCAAGCCCACCTATTGAATTCTTTAATGTGATTCTCCAGGAAGCACCCAGAGCCAGACTGACAACAGGACAGACTGATAGTATTTTAAGACATTTTCTTCTCTGAGAGTGCTGGACTAGAGTACCTACTCTTGCTTGTCCGCGAGTGGCCGTCTCTTCATTTTCTCTGTTCCTTTGATATATGTATGTCATTATTATAAATTGCTTTGGAAAAAAAAGGATAACCACTTATGTAAAATAGACACAAGGAGGAGCTGAGAATTCTAGCTTCTGATCATTTCAAGAATATATGGAATTATTGCAGGTAATTTACCAGATAGCAGGGGCAGCAAGTATTATCCTTTAAAAAAAGATTATTAAAAATACTTTTTTTTAGAATGCTGAAGGGTGACCTCACACTCTTTGTATGATATCAATTAATAATTTAAATGGCCCCAAATGGCCAGAAAATTCATTTAACTTTGTAGAAATTTTAACGGCTCCAAAATGATGGCACGGATCAGCCAATTCAGTCGTGTAAACATGGCTCAGCACACTGGGTTTCTTTCTTGGCTGTTCAGCGTTTAAGACGTGCTGACATTATTTTGCCTTATTTCTGTTTGCGCTCTTTATAACTAAAAATGACATTGGAATTTCAACTCACATTTTCAAAGATTTATATTGCTTAACAAAACTACAAAATACAGGAAAGAGTATCTGGCTTTAGAAAAGATGTCTTTAATTCTTGGTTTCTTTTTTAAAAAATTTATTAATTTTAATGAGAAAGAAATAGCAATGAGTCAGTTTTAAAATGGGTTAGTAGGCCAGTTACAATAATTAATACATTGCATATTGTTGTCTTCATAGTAGTTACTCAGAGTACAAGATGCAGACATGATATCTTGTCTAAACACTATTAGTACAAACCTTTCTTCTCACTGAACTAAGAGAAGGTAGTTTTATGTCTATCCTATATTTTCACTACACAATGGTCCTTCATTTATATCCCCCTTGTTTACTTTGTCAGAGATTGGTGTTCCATTGCCATTTAAATATTTTAAGTGCATGAATTTATCAAAATAACCCAATATAGTCCAATATTCATAATAGTAATGGGCTACCATCAGAACTGGCTGTCAGAAGTTGTTGACTTGAGCCTTTTACAGCTTAGCATATTAATATAGCTTTACCTTTAATACCTCATGGTTAGTCTTTTGGTTTCAGGGTACATTATGAGGGGCTCTAGACTTGTCAGATACAAAAGTTACATTTTTTAATTATATAGGTCCTGCTTTATCTTGGTCTTAGCTATCCAGCAGAAAAGACTAACCACAATGTATTTAATTCTTGGCTTCTTCCTCTCCCTCTCCCTCTCCCTCTCCTTCTCCTTCTTCTTCTTCTCCTTTTAGATAGGCTCTTTCTATGTAGTTCAGGCTGGCCTTGAATTCACTTTGCAGCCCAGGCTGGTCTCAAACTCACAGTAATCTGCCTGCCTCAATTTCCTGAGTGCTGGGATTACAGGCATGCGCCACCACTCCTGGCTGAATCTTAACATATCAAATTTTGTTCACATTTTTTTCAAACTTAATTTTTTCTTATTTTAAAATTTACATTTAATCCTTTTGAATCAGTGAGTTGCATGTCTGTGGGATTGTGTTTCTCATTTTGCTTTAGACACTAGGAAACTGTGGACTAAAGTTTTGGGTGGCTTCTGGTAACTTGTAGGACTGTATGGTGCTGAACCAGACCTCCATAGGCCCTATCTCTAGATTCTGCCCCATGTCATATACATGCATCTTATTCTTTATCATTCAAAATTGTTGGATATGGATTTCTGTAATCACCTACCCCTCTTTTCCAGTTCAAAAAAATAAGGTGAAATGCATGGCGTGTGAGAAAATAGTGACAGATTGCTTCATCCCCAAAGAGGCCATCATTTTTCTGCTGAGGTGGATATTCCCATTCAGGCATCTCTGTGTCATACACCCAGCACCAGGGATCCACCCAGAGACAGGTGAGTGTCCAGGAGAGACAGCTGCCAGATGACACAGTAGGATGGTAAGAAGGGTGGGAGTTTCTTAGCAAGGAAGGCCATGCAGTGCACTTGCCAGAGGAATTTTAAACATAACAACCAGAAATGATTCTGTCCTTTGTGGGGCGAGGGTGTCTTCCTGGTGCCCAGCTGGGGCACATGGCCCAGGCATACCTGATGGGCTGTTTTGGCTGGCATGTGGGTGTTCTACACATGTCTTACAGACTAAAGCCTGTAAACTCCTGTGGCAAGATATGTCCATGCAAATTCAAAAGCATCATGTCTCCTCTTTCTTTGTTTCCCAGATCTCTCAAGGTGTTCTCCTTGAGATACTTCAGAGACCACAGCCACTTAAAGGACTATTCCAGAGTTACATGTACCACCCTTGCCCAGGCCACTCAATACCCTCACCTCAGGGGAGAAAAGGAGGTCTTATGGGAAAAATATCAATTTTCCCTAAGGCATTAATGAAAAGAACTGGATAAATCTACAGCTACTTCTGGAAGAAAAAACTAAAGCAGGAGTGTCTGTCCTGAGCTGTGTTTAGTAAGATTCCTAAACACACACACACACACACACACACACACACACACACACACACACACCTCAAAACATAATGCAGGGCCATAATTTGCTGTAATTAAAGCATAAAATCCATTCTCTTGCAATATAGTCAATGATCATGGCCTTTCTCCTTGCAGAGCATGCATCAGATGTGCAATCCTGCTGACTGATGGCTCACTTCTAGAAAACAACAACAAAAAAGATGTCTAATGTTCATTGGCGGACTTCTCAAAATATGTGACGAAGACAACAGAAATTTCTGACAAGTCAAGTACAGGTGATTAAGGCTTGCAATGTAAATCAGTTAACATCTGCAATTTTCCTTGTTCTCCAATGCTATTAGTTATTTCAAGGGTAAAAAAGGATGTTTTGCTTAATGTTTTTGAATCTTACTAGGTACCCGTAGCTTAACTTAATGATTTGTATAAGTGATAGTAATTGCTGGGACTACAGTTGAGTATTATTAGCTATAAAATGAACATGGTTACATGTCCAACGGAACTAGCAAGGGACAGAAATGCGGTTGTATCCAAGAGAAAATAATTACAGCAATAATCAGTGTAATTCATGATAATGGCTGAATTGAATTTCACACCATAGCTCCAAGCACTTACATTTAATGAATGTAGTTTGTGCTTGTTTACTAAAAAGGTTTTTAGCAGAAAATCGATAATGTAACTTCAGTGTTTCTAATTGCAAATGCAATTATTTTTTTTAAAGTAGTGGTTCAATAAGGATTTTGTAGGGAAAATTGAGGTATGTGAGCGCTGCAAATGCTGGCGCTTTAATTACTCTACCTGTACATTAGTGCTAAGGTGCCTTAATATCTATTTATTACAACATATTGATTAAAATGGATTTGTATTCAATTTTAAGGCTAGCTAATGTAATGGACATTGAAACTTTTCTGGAAGCATTGGCTGGGATTACAACATGCCACTGGATAATGAGGCTTTTTGCAAGAGGTGATTTTAGAATTCATCTGACAGAGCTGATGGTGGGATCAAGGCGGGCAGGGACAGGGCATGCACAGTTTCTATAGGGCTAGTGGCAGGATCATATGTCCTGTGACTCAGGAGTGTGTGTGTGTGTGTGTGTGTGTGTGTGAGAGAGAGAGAGAGAGAGAGACAGAGAGTGTGTGGGGGGATGGGTGAGGGGGTGGGTTTGGTCATAGGTCAGAGTCTTACAGACTCCTACCTGCTTAGGATTGCTGCATCTATCTTTTCAAGCCTATGGTGCTCCTAAGAGGGCCACACTGAGTCCTTGAAAACCTTCTGATGGATTCTGAGTGTGGGAAACCACAGCTTCCAGTCAGCTTGCTTGATCCCTTGATGGGAGGAAACCAAGGGGTCATGTCCCACCTGATATCCCAGCCTGTGAAGAAGTTGGGTAACCATATTTAAATATGCTGTTCTTGGTTCTCACTGGTATAAGAGGGGTCAGTATTCTTTGTCTAGTTGCATTTCTTGTTCTAACTAACTAACTAACCCTGGACTTCATTCTCTTTTCTCCTTTCCATAAATTGTCACTGTCATTACCATGCCACTATCACCACCACCATATTGTCACTTTCCTCTCCCTTGATGTCTTGTCATGGCCTATGGTTGTTATAGGAGCCTCAACAAACAGTTAAGATTACCCCTTGAGAAACTAAACATTCCTCCTATATCAGGTAGGGATTTCTAACTTTGCTTTGATCATATCCTGGAGTTGTTAGCTCACAGTCACAGTGATTTTTGAACCTGAGGTACATATGGGAAGGAGCAGAACTGTGTACTTATAACCAATGCTGCTTCCTGTTGAAATCCAAAGGGGTTTTAAGCCCTGATTCTTACAATCTTGCTAAGGGTCTCTATGAGAAGCAGCATTGCTTATATACCAGAGCTCTCATGGGGTCTTCTATTACAGTTGCCTTAAACACGAGCTTCTGGCAGGAGGCCCACTGAGTTTCTGGGGTGCTGGCCCTTCCTAGTACCTCCTAGCAGCCTTCCCCATGGTCCCTTCTTACTCTGGCTTCCTGTGACATTTCAGGCAAGAGACCACTTAATGTGTACCTTCTGCCTGTGATATAGATGCTAGGTGCATTTCATGGATTATCTACTTTTACATCACCTCTTTGAGCCAGGCAGTATTATTTGTTATTCTATTTTTCAGATGAGGACACTGGATTAGAAAGTCAGTGGAAAGGCTGGAGGTCCAGCTGCTGCCCCACTCATCCCACTGGCTTCCTGGTATCTGTCCAGTGTTTAATATCAGCATCACCTAATATTACTAGGTTGTACCATCAAGTAGTATAGTTTTCTCATTTCTGGGTTCACAGCAGTGCTTTCCGTCTATTCCCCGCCCTCTTCCACTCCTCATCAATAACTGTTACTGAAGCGAGTGAGTGATGTCAAGGTGCAGGTGAATCTGACTTTGCATAGGGGAGATACTGTTCCCCGTGGCCTAGGCGGTCCAGGCTGCCTCCTCAAGGTCTGGAGGGTGAGGCTTCTGATACATAGGCCTGCACATGAGGCTCTCTTTGTGTGTGGAGAGGAGCTGGCACCTGCGTGGCAGCTCACACATGCAGATCTTTTCTTCACAGGTGCCTCTCAGGGAGTGACTGAGAAGGAAAACAGGTGCTCAGCTGGCATTTTCACAGAAGAAGGGCTCAAGTCACACCTATGCATCAGCCCAGGGCTCTCTCTGGAGTTCTTCTGTCTGTTAACCTTGATTTGCACATCTGGGAAGTGGAGTTGATTATCCCTGCCCTGACTTCCTCCTCAGATGAGACCTTTTCTTCTCCCTGTTTTGGAAACTTCGATATGCTTGACTAGGGCAGGGACTTCATCTAATTAAGGATGACGATAATAGCCACTGGATGAATTGGGCTCCGGTATCTGATTTGGTCCAGTCTCTAGGTGAACAGCCCATGAACATTCCTTCCTTTGCTACCCCCAATCCTTTGATAGTTAAACTCATTAATCTGTGAATTTAAAAGCTTGTGCTTAGCCTGCCCCTCTTCCTCTTTTCTCCCGCAGTGTAGGGGCACACAGTATGGCTCCACGGAGCCAACCAGAGCCCCTGCCTGGTGGAATGATCTCTCCACCAGGCTGGAAAAGACAGACAGCCTATTTGACCAACAAATGTATAGAAAATAGCAGCTGGTAAGTAGCAATTACATAATAATCTTATCCAAAGAAAATGTGGACTCAAATTAAGATGATTTCACCAGGAAAACATTAAGGTACACAAAGAGTTCTTAATAAATAGAAATAAATAGTGCAGGGTTTGCGCCATGGTTATTTTCGATGGTTATCTGCTCTCGCCGCTGCTGCTTGGGCTGCGTTTTTCGTAAGGCTCGGTGCAGCATTTTGCTCTACAAAAACAACTAGCTCCTTTCCAGCCAATGATTACTTGTAATTATGCTTTCCCCTGCTATTATTCTAATAGACCTGTCATGTTGCTCGGAGGACTCTGGCGTTTGGAATATACAACAGCTTTTATGGATGGGCTGCTGGAACACTTAATATAGCTCTATTTTTGAATTATCAAGTTCTATCCTTTTGAAGTCTGTGTTAGTGGAACTCCTATTTATGAGATGTGCTGTGCTTAAGGGTTTGCTATTGATGAAGAGGTCCAACAGAGCCTTTATCGTAAGTACAGCAGCAGTCTCCCTGAGAGATAAATAGCTGTGCTAAAAGGTATGGTGTGTACCTAGGCTGCAAATTACTAGCCAAGTACCTCGTAACAGTATACTTCAAAAATACCTTTATGCTTCTTGTTTGTTCTCTTTTCCATAAAGATGAATGACATTTCTTAAAACAAGGAGGGGTAGAAGCCTGCCGGCCATCTCTGGTCATCATCATTAATTAGGCCCGAGGACGCATTTGTTCTGGTACTGGGTATCTGTCTGAAGACGGATGCACAAACAGCTCACGGCTGCTGTGCTTTCTGTTTCGGGGATTGGCTTTGCTTTAGGTTTCCTTAGCTGAAAGGTAGACGTGGCAGATTCAAGCCGTCTTCGGAGGGAAAGGAAGGTTTATGAAAATGGGTCACCAGGCGGAGGTGCCTTTTCAGAGTGAGAGTGGGGCTGAGCAAGGGTCTAGAGCTTCAGGCGGGGCCGAGCGCAGTGGGCAGTGGTGATCTGTGTCCAGTGGACTGGGAGGCAGCACCAGGGAGTGTAGAAGAGGGTGGTTTGGCGCACAAGTTTCCATCTACAGTGCTTCTCAAAGGCCTGGTTGTCTGGGCAGTTGGAAGACCACCAGCTTGGGGTGAAGTTTCCTGGAGCAGTTCCATCAAATTGCTTGTTGGTAGGTGCAGAGGTTGGATGCCCTTGAGGCTGAGGTATGTGGACAAGGCAGGTACTTCCTTTGTCCCTAGGTCACTATCATGTGGAAAGCCACATTGTGTAGTTTGTGCATACAGGGATTTTGGGGGGGGAATATATGTTCTGTCCCTCTCATGTTATGCAGAAATTCATGTGAGAAACTACAAGCTTCTAGCAAGGGTCCTGCAAGCAGATTTAATTCCCCCAAAGCCAACATGGGAAACACAGAGATAGGCCCACAGAGCAGCCTTTGACCATGCGGCAAGAATTCTCATCTATTCTCCAAAGAAAGCAGGTTATTGCCCCAGAATGTTTGCCTGTTGTTTTTCATTTGGAACCTTTATACATCAGAACCCTGACTACATATTGCCTGTCTAATTCATCTTCACCTATATATTTTACTATTACAGATAGCCTTTCCCTTAAGCCTGTCTATTTACTAGCTGGTGTGACAGATGACAGCGACTCTGGACCATGTTAGATGACGTTTGTATGGCTTGGGTGCCAGAAGCATTCTAAGCGCGGGTGTTGCATATTTATTGATCTCCATATTCCCAATAATCCGATGCCCGTCACATTTGACAACGTTATGTGGAGAGGTCAGCTAGATGGGGCTAATGAAACTGTTTCCAAGATGGATGTTGTTTTCCACAACATTACCCTTGCAAATAGCTGTCAGTGGGGGTATTTCACTGTTGGACCAGGCATTTGAGAACGTCCTCCCTTTTTTTCTGATTTTTAAATAGTTGACATAAACATTAAATAAAACCTGAAGCTATTGAATCTTAGTATTTATATATGATAGAAAACATGGATGCCCTGGCATCTTTCCAAATGAAAATCTTATTAACAGACCTGGTGCTTGTGGCAAAGTCCTCGGCGATTGGAGATCGGCTTGGCTGTCTAAAATGCTTGATAAATTAGCCTGCGATGATGTGAAGGACCAAATGGGAACAGTGAAGACTGGTGGATTAAACCAGCAAATAGAAAGGCTTGCTCCAGTACAGAGGCATGCAGCACTTTCTGTTTCTTTTCTATGCTGCTGTGAGCAGTTGGCACAAAATACACTGAGGTTTGGGTAAAGGAAAAAAAATACAAAGAGGATTCAATTTGATGAAGTACTGCCTGTGAATTAATGACTTTAGAGATGCATTTGGGACAGTAATAAAAATATTACAGATCCCCCATACCTTACCTGGATCCAGAGGCCTTTGAGAATACACCAATGGGCTCTTAGAAGTCTTCTCTGCCTATCTCATATTGGACAACAGTCCTGAAGGATCTTTCTAATGAATGAATGGATCCTGGTTATATTCTGGGTAGATATTCAGCCAGCCAAAATCCATTGGGTGGTTGTAAGCACTAATATGCCCTTGTGCTTTGTTCTTTTATCTTCTTTTTTTTGCACATTTTGGATAATTTTGAGTTCTGTAAGGAAAAGATAGTAAATCTTATGTTTGAAATGTAGTATTTTATAACAGCAGGTATATTTAGTAGACTTATTCATAGAAGTGTTTCTCTGATGACTCTACCCACAAGCACACACATATAGGGATCTATACTAGAGTAACTAATCCCTGGATACTGGCTCATCCAGGACTTTTTCAACAAGGAATTAATTTATCGAGTGCTAGCACTTAGAAACATTAATTCACCACATTTCTTACAGTCAGAAAAATTGAACGACTTCTCAACTTGTTTATTTTGTAGTGCTGAGGGGAGGATGACAGAAAAGAGCTGATTAACCATTGAGCCTTTTTCTTTCATGATTTTCTCTGCTTCTTTCTGTGACATCCTTTTTCAGGTTATGCCTTTCGCATTGTGTGGAATAAAGAGGCAGACGAGAATTGTTGAGTTCAAGAGCAGTGACTCTCAGTGCTGGGCAGATGCTTATATTCTTTTCAGATGGAAAACTTGTTTCTTTTTCATTTTTCTTCTCTGCTCTTGTAGCATATATATCATCACCAAAGTGTATTCTCTCTTTGATGAATGCTTAAAACAGATAAGGGAAACAAAGTCAGGCGAAGACAGCTCCAAATGAGGCAGAGTGGCACAACATACTGACTGTAATTTAACAGACAAAATTCTCATTAAAGAATAATGTCCTCAAAAAGTAATAGGTGAGAAATGCAAGTTAAAGCTACCCTAGGTAGCTTTAATTTAGGCTTGAGAAAATTACATGGATAGTAGTTGCTATAGTAACTAGTAGACAATATGGCATTTATGTTGCTATTGAGATATCTTGTGCTTCACTAAAATCAGGGGGGTGGAGGTGGGAGAGACTTCCAGGAGCATGCAAACACTATGTGGAAGGAATGATTCTCATAAACATTTTACTTCTTCCATTTTAGTGTTTATTTATAATGGAATGAGTATCTATAATTATATACAACCGGTGGGTCAGTTTGCTATTATTAATATAATATTTTTTCCCAATTGAGATGTTCCTTTTAAAAATCTAGTCCCTGTGGCACAGTTGAGGGCACCATGGCTGCTAGGCTGGCTGGTTTCCACAGGGAGACTTCTGTATTTCCCAAGACACATTGTGCAGTGTGTACCAACATGGGACTATTGAAATCAAACCGAAAGACCCAAACAGCTAGAGAATTCAGGGTAGGAAAGATGCTGCCAGAGGTTATGATTTTATGCACTTAGGGAATATTTGGCAATTAGCATACTTTTGAAAAGCATTTGAGATCCTTTCTGTAAACCATTGCGATGTTTCCAAGAGAACTTGGGCTCCAATGAATTGTCACCTGTCAGGCTGCAGGGAAGTCATAAGGAGGCACCAAGAACACCGCGAAACAGGCACCTGTAATTTTTGCCTTGAGAATCTGGCAGTAGACTCAGGTAGCTCAGGTTCAATTTTGGGTTTTGGAGCTTGACAGGTAATTCCATAACAGGTTCCCCAGCCAGTGGCTGATCTGGTTTTTCACACCTGCAGATCACTAATTCCAGATTTGGTTTGGGAAAATTCAGCAAGTTTTCAGTCCTTTCAAATTGTTGAAGCAAAGCAGGTTTATATTAATTTAAAAATTCATGCCAATCAGGACTTCTTGCACTTGGGATGGAAAGGGAGAAACTTTAAGAAGAGGAGATGTAGATGCCCTAAATTAGTAATGGCAAACCTTTTAGAAACTAAGTACCCAGTTGCAACCCCAGACCTATTTATTTATCACAAAGTGCTAACGCTGCAGTTGAACCTGAATGCTCTGCTGTAAGGCTGGTTCTGAGATATCTTGGGTCTGCATGTGTTCTGGGTTCTTGTTCTTCGTAGGACAACTTCATGTACAGTTTTCTCCCCACAAAGCAACATGAAATAGAGGACTAAACAAACCTTTAGTACTAAACCTGAGCTCTAGTCCTAGTCCTGCTACTTCCTAGGATGGTGGCCTCCCCAAGTGAAGCAGTAATCCTCATGTGGAAAATGTGCCTAATGATGCCTACCTGGTCAGTTGGTACTTGGTAAGTTGGAACTTGAGTCAGATTTCTGTTGGTTTAAAAAGTGGGAGATCATCAACCTATAAAAAAAGGATTTAATTTGACTAACACTTTTGGTTCATTGATGGGCCCTGTTGAATCTTGGCTTGAGGCAAGATGGAACATTTGGGTAGAACAAAACTCACTTCATAGCCAGAAAGCAAGAGACAGTGGGAAAGAGAAAGGACCTGGGGTCTCATGCCTTTTAGGATATGTCCCAATAGCCTAAAGGCCTCTGACTTGGCTCCACCTCTGGAATATTCTGCTTCCTTCCAATAACATGAGGCTGTGGCACAAGATATTAGTTAATTAATTCTACGGGGGGTTGACTTAGGACCCTGCACTCAACTATACCTCCAGCCTTTTTAATTTTTTTGAGATAAGGTTTTGCCAAGTTTCTCAGGATGGCAACTGCCAAATACATGGGATTGTAGGTATGTGCCACTGTGTTCTGAAGGAATAAGATTTTAACATGTGGACTTCTGGGAGCCACTTAATTAACCACAGAACTCCTGCGTGCAACAGAATCTGGGTTGCTTAGGTCCCAGATGTAGGCTATGAATTCTACCTCTCTATTGTTTATCTCCACTCCTACTCTGTCCAGTTTAGCCGCCAGCAAGCCATTTGATCTTTTTGGCCTTAGTTTTCTCATATTCAAAATGGTATAAGGGCCTGGAGAGATAGCTCCATGGCATAAGTACCTGCCTAGCAAGTGCAAGGTCATAAGTTTGAACTCCGGTCCCGCAAAAAAAAAGGTACCATTGGCGTTGTCAGCCTCAGAGGACCCTATTGTTTCTTGCACTCTGATTATATGGCCTACCCTTTTCAGTTTTCTAAATCCCCTAATAAGTGTGCGCAAAAAACTCTCCTGTGTTCATGTCAAATGCAAATTCTTTCTCAGAACTGAAAAAGTCACCAATGAAAGCTTGTCTGAAACAAAATCATGTGTTTATCCCAGGTATGGATTCTGAAGCTGGAAGGAATAGAAATAATCAGTTTGAGCACTTTGCCTTCAGGCTGAAAATGGATTTTAATTTCTATTTTATAAATGAAGCAATTGAATTATTCCCCCAGAGTCCAAGTGCCCATGCCATCTCATGACTGTGAGTAATCTAGGGCATCTATTTCCATGCACCTATGCTCACAGAGAATACATAAGAGGGGGGATGCTCCAAGAGAAATGTCTAGGGAGTAAATGAGGCCAGTGAATCTTTACTCAATTACTGTCAAAACAAACAGCATGTCATCAAGACATACATAGTGGCCCAGGAACCTTCAGGAGTTGGGGAGTGGAGAGGAGAAGGTTCATGGGGCTGAGGAGCAGCATTTGGTCTCCTAACTGCAGTCTGATGGATCTCCCAAGTCTTCGCAGTGCCCGCGACACTGCAGCACCTCACTGAGTGGAATAGTGAAGTATGAATCAATTTTTTTTGTGTAGCTCCAGAAATTCTTTGAAATAATATGTCAAAATGGTTATCTCATCCATTGAAATTGACTGGAAAATATCTGAATTTCTCTGGATATTTATGAGATTACCATGTACCAGCAGGTCTCTACATGAGCCTGTGACTACACAGATGCCCAGAGAATGTATAGGCAGCCAGGTACATTTATTTTTACAGAGAGTAATTATTACAGTCTCTCCAAGAAATGAGCCTTTTGTTTTATGCTTTCAGTGAGAACTTGTGAAATATTAAGATATTTTACTGCCTTAATGTTCTGAATTGTTTGCCTCTCCATATTGCAATCTAAAACTCATTAACAGTTGAACAATTTAATCAGAATGAATCAAGTTGTGAAATGGATACACAGGCAGTTCACATAGTCATAAAGCATGGCTGAAACTTTTCTGAACAGCTTAATAAAACTTAGAAGGCAGCAAGAAATAAATGATTATCCCAGACAGTCTCAGGGTAAACAGAACCTGGAGCCATGAACTCGGTAATTGTTCTCCTTCACTCAGCACATTTTCCATGGCTTGGTCTTAATTCATGAGATGGACCCATGGCTATGGGATTTAAGTGGGCAGTCCCTCTGTAAGGTTTTCCTCTTACTATGGGCATGATCAGGGAAGCAAAGTAAAAGCAAGCACATTATGCCTGCTTTCAATTCTGGGAGGATTCCTGCATTAAAAGTACATCCCAGCTTTGGAAGAAGGCTTCAATTTCAAGAGTGATCTTTGTACTGTACTTTAAAAATATTTATCCCAGAATTCTTTCTACGGAGGCAGTGATGTGTGTTTTGTAGAAGTGGGTTTTGTTTCACTTGCGTCATACCCAATCAAACACAGCGGTACCTCCATTTACAAACACTTGTTTGTAAGCAAGTTGGTTCCCAAGCAAAAGTATTTGGCAAAATTTTGTTTTCACCTGCAAATCTATAGCAGGTGACAAACATGAGCGAAGCCATCTTCCTTGCACAAACAAAAACTTGGCTATCTTTTGCAAAATTGTGAAACAAATTAAGTTCATGAACCTGGGTACCACGGTACACCAAAATGTATGACAGAGCCAGTGTTAGCATGCATCTGAGTCTCAGGAGGTGACCAACTTAACCTATACTGCCCCAGACGGTCTGTGGGTTAACCTAGAAAGTCTTCCATCCTTGAAGCACACCCCCAGGTGCTCAGGCAAAGGGAATTGGTTTCTAGAGGTAAAGTCACATATTCCACATACTTCCTGGCCTCAGTGCCTGAAATTATTATCCCTCATAACAAAAAAGTTTTGCTTACAACCTCTAATATGGACGACCGTCTGAAAGTATTATTGTGTCTGTTCATAGTTCCATCCCTTCCCTGCATCATTTACTGAGAAAGAATTTAGGTGTATCCCCCAACACAGGACTCTGCATTGGAGGATTCTCCAACTCTCCATGGCCAGTGATAACTCATAAAACAACAATATAGTCTACAATCCATATATATATATATATATATATATATATATATATATATATATATATTATATAATTTTAAGGAAAGGTCCACAGGGTGCTCAAGGTCTTACTACTAGATCAGACTCATAGTGATCTGCCTGTTTATAGCCTCCCAAGATCTGGAATTACAGGCTTGTACCACTATGCCCAGTCTCAATTGGCACTGCAGTGCACCCCATGGGTGGGGCTGGCATGGTAGGCCCAGGGATCGAATCCCCAGCCCCTGTGCCTGCTTGCAGTCACTTCAATCCACTGAGCTATTTGGCCAGCTTATAGTCTACAATCTTTAAAAATTTCTTTTTTATTTTTAGTGTATTTGATACAGGGTCTCACTATGCAGCTCAGACCTGTAGTGATTCTCCTGTTTTCAGCCTCTCCAAAACTGGGATTACAGGCATGTGCCACTATGCACAGACTCTGACGCCAGCTTAGTGAGCCCCAGGGGCCAGGGCTGGCTTGGCATGTGGTACTGGGGATCGAACCTTGGTCTCTGTGCTTGCCTAAGCAGGTGCTTAGTCTCCTGAGCCATCTTGTTGACCCTAGTCTACAATCTTAATATTATAATGTTATAAATACAAATGGTATGCCTATACCACTGCTGTGCTCTCTGAGTTTTATTCTCAGATCCTTTATTTGAGATTTTGGTCTACTTGGGTTTATTTCTGATGGTTTTTTAAAAAATGTATTTGGTACAGAATGTAAAGAGTCTTACTGTGTAGATTGGACTTATATTCTCCTGTTTTCAGTCTCCCAAGTGCTGGGATTACAGGTGTGTGCCACCATACCCAGTTCTGATGCTTTTTCAAATGTCCTACACTGGCTTAATCAAGATTTGGAAGTTGTGTGTGTTATTTCTGCTTGTTTAATACTCATCTCCCATTTTAACATGCTTATGTTATATTTAATATACATATATTAACAAAAACATGTTTCATAATCCTTCTTTTAAACAATATGAGATCAACAGAATATTTCACATCAATCAGTAGTAACACTCATTATTACTATTATTTTTTCCTGCATCCTAGTTGTTTTTAAGAGATCCTTTCTTATCTTTTCACTAGCTGTGACTGTGTCTTCTAGATCTGAGATTCTATCTTCACTTTGATTCATATGGTTTTGCCAGCTTGTGATTGGGATTTTATTTTCTTGTATATCTCTTTCAAACTGTTTCATGTGATCTATTTCTTATATTGTTTACTCAGGGAGTCCATCATTTTTCTATTCTCTAATTTTTTATTAATATCTTGTTTAATAGTAGTAAAGTCTCTCATTACAGTTATCCTCTCTCTCTCTAATTCAGAGATTATTTCTGCTCTGTTCTCCTCTCTACCTTTCTGTAGTTGCTCCTCTACTTTATTATTTTTTTCTTTTTTAAAAAATTTCATTTATTTTTTTTTCTTGTTTCAGAACCTTTGTTTGTTTATTCACTCATTTTTATGGCCGGCTCAGCCCACACAGCATGTGGTGCCGGGGATCGAACCGCGGTCCCTGAAACTGCCCAAGCTTTCCCAAGCAGGTGCCTTAGACCACTGAGCCATCCCGCTGGGCCCCATGTTCCTCTACTTTAGATGCTATTAATTTAGACATGTCTTTTTTAACTTCAGTGGTTATTTCTGCCCTGGTTTCCTCTATACGTTTCTGCAGTTGTTTTTCCACTTCAGTGTCTATTTTCATACATTTCTTTTTTTACTTGATATGTTATCTCTGATCTGAGTTGCTCTATACGTTTTTGCACTTGTCTGCCTACCTCAGAAGCTATTGGTTCAGAGATTTCATCTGCACGATTCTCATTTTTTTGTAGGGTAGTGTCTCTTGTAGCTGTTACAGATGGGTTTGGGACCTGAGATTACATTTTGCTGCTTGTCTGTATCATTCTGTATAGCAGTGACCTGCAGGACTGGGGAACCTCGCTGCTGGGTAGGATAAGCTTGTGACAAGCCTGAGGTCTGACTCAGGCGGTGGGCTTGACGCTGGACAGGCTATGCTTCTATCTGGCTGAAGATCTGAGTCACATGTTGGGCCTAGCTTCTGGGTCGGCTGCTTTCACAGTGGGCTAGAGTAGGTTTAACCTGTCAGGCGGGGTCGGAATACTCACGCGAGTGGGTTGGAGACCTCAGGTGAGCGACCGGGATGTCTGGTGGGCGTGCCAGGATGTTCACGCGAGAGGACCCGGGCGTCTGGCGGGTTGGCGGCGATGTTCAGGCAAGCGACTGCCACGTCTAGTGGGCGTGCCGGAATGTTCAGGCGAGAGGACCCGGATGTCTGGCGAGTCCGCCGGGATGTTCAGGTGAGCTACTTGGCCTTCTGACGGGCGTGCCGGGATGTTCAGGTGAGCGACTGGGACGTCTGACGGGCGTGCTGGAACGTTCAGGTGAGAGGACCCGGATGTTTGGCGGGTCGGCCGGGACGTTTAGACGAGCGACCGCGACGTCTCCATTATTACTATTAATACTATAGAGTATTTCATAGCATATGCCTGTCTTAGTTACTCTTCTCTCATTGCTGGGACAAATACCCGACACTCAAAATGAAGGAAAGAAAGATTTGTTCGGCTCAGTTTGTGGAGGTTTCAGTCCATACTCTGCTGGCTCCAAGGCAGAGTGGCACATGGCAGAGAGCAGCTGTTCACGGTGGCAAGGAGCAAGAGAGCAAAAAAGGAGAGGCAGCAGCTCAGGCAGCAGCTTGCTTCTCTCATGTCCTCACATTGTAATGCAAATTACCTGCCCCAGGGCAGATGCAGCATCCACACCCACAATATTCAATCACAAAGTCCGGAAGGCGCCCCATGAGTACAGGAGGCTCTGGGGGGGGGGGGAGCACCTGTACACAGACCATAACAATGCCAGATATTATGTCTTTCCATACAGAAATATAGTAGCTAAAAAGAATTTTTTCCTTTTCAACATAAACCGTATGCGATTAACACAGTAAACACAACTAAACAAAAGTAAAACAATGCTCTCCTAAACCTCTATATTTAAATTTCCTCAAAAATCTCTTTTATAGGTGGTTGGTTTGTATAAATAGCCAAAACAAATTTCAGTTTTGATATTTTATTAAATATATCCCATACCCTGTACTTTCCCTTTAAAAACTCCACTTTTATTTTAAAGGAAATATGAAATAGAAATATGGAATATATATGGAAAAGGAAATATGAAATATCAAAATCTGAATTTTGCTAGTTGCTGCTAGTTGGTATGACACAAATTATCCTCTTATTCCATAAAATAAACTAATGTTTGCACCTGGTGACTATTTTTCATTCAAGACTTTTAGGGTAAGATGGCTTTGGAGAGGTGACCACATCCTGGGTGCACTATTTTGAAAGACACAGAAATATCTTGTTTTCATTTTTATTGACTGGCCAGGGTTTGAGCGATACCAGCTGAACCCCTCATTATGTAATCAAAATCCTCTCTTCATATTTTGTATTAGTGTGGCAAAATATGCATGCATATCTGTAAATATGCATGCTTAATACATAATAAAAGTAGTTCAATTTTCCTATTATCATGTTATTTTTATTAACATAAGGTTTACCATTTAGACCATTGTACAGTGTACAATTAGTGTCTTTTTTTGTGTGTGTGGCTGGCTGAGGCTGCCTTAAGGGCAGGTCACATGCTCCGTGTGGGAATAGGGATTGAGTCATGGTCCCTGACACCTGAGAGACTTTGCTGAATCATGTGCTTTAACCAAGTGAGCTACCTGGCAAGTCCCCTACAGTTCATATCTTTAAATATATTTATGGGGCTGGCCTGATAGCTCAGCAGACCAAAGCACCTGCTTAGGCAGAGTGTAGGCGCTGGGGTTCGGTCCTTGGCATGTCACGCTGGCCCCATCCCTGGGGTACACTGAGATGGTGATTCAGACTGGGTGTGGTGGTGAATGTTATCCCAGTGCTTGGGAGGCAGAAAACAGGAGAGTCGCTACAAGTCTGATCTATGTTGTGAGACTATAGACCCTTTAGATCCTGCCCTAAATACAGAAAAAAGAAAAGATGAAAAAATATATGTGTGCAACCACAACCAATATCACCATCCACTTTTGGAATTTTCTGCCATCCCTGAGGTTTGCCTGTGTTTCCTCCAAAATGTAAATATCTCCAGCATGGTAGTATTAAGAGGTGAGTAGGTCAGAAGGCTTCTTCCCCAGGACGGGGACTAAGGCTTTGCCCAGTGTGAGGCTGTCTTGCCCTTCCACCCCTGCCCTATGGGCTACTCCTTACCAGTGGACTCCCCTTGGCTCTCCTTCTTCTGCTCCTGCAAATAAGCCATGTGGTGCCTTCTTGGAAGCAGAGAGTGGTCCTCAACAGATACTGAACCTCTGTTGTTTTTATTTTATATGCCTCAGCTTCTAGAAATGAAGAGAATAAATAAATTACTGGGTTTTCGTTTGTTTCTTTGAGACATCGTCTTGTATAAATAGTTCAAGTTAGCCTTGAACTTGTAGCGATCTGCCTGCTTCAGCCTTCTAAGTGCTGGAGTAATAGATGTGCATCACCAAATCCAGCCTAAATCACTGCTCTTCAAAATTGTGCACTGGCTTTTCTTCACTTAGCATAATGTCTTCAAAGCTTATCCTTGTTGCTATTTCCAACAGGACTTACTCCTGAAGAATGGTCCATTACATGTACATGCTACATTTTGTTGATTTGTTGATGGGCATATGAGTTGCGTCTGCCTTTTGGCTATTGTGAATGTTGTTAATCTACAAAGCGGTTCTCAACCTGTGGGTTGAGACCCTGGCGGGGGTTGAGTGACCAAAACACAGGGGTCGCCTAAATCCATTCCAAATCATAACTGCTGCAAAATTACAGTTTTGAAGGAGCCACCAAAATTATTTTTTGGTTTGGGGTCACCGCAACATGAGGACCTATATTGCAGGGTCATGGCATTAGAAAGGTTGAGAACCACTAATACATGAATATATTCAATGCTTTTATCATTCGCTATTGGTATTTGTCTAGATACACTATTTTATTATGCGTTGTAATTTTCCAATCCTTTCTATTTATCCATTTTCAGAATAACAAGCTGATGCATTTATAGTCTGCAAATGTGACCCAGTAGGTTTTTGTTTTGTTTGTTTCATTTTTGATTTTTGAGATATGGCTTTACTGTGTAGTTCAGATTGGCCTTAAATTCACTGTATAGCTCAGGCTACAAACTCATAGCCTTAGTCTTCTGAATGCTAGGATTCAGGCTTACACCACCTTGCCTGGCCCAAGTGTATTTATTTATTTGTTTGTTTGCTTGTTTTTTTGTACCAGGGATTGAACTCAGGACCTTACATTTGCCAGGCAGGCACTTAAGTCACTGTGCTACCTCCCCAGCTCAGTGTATTTTTCTTTTTCAGTGTATTTTGCTTTAACTGACTTAAAAAAGGCTCTTCATGCTGTCTGCTGTGTCCTTTAACATAACTCTGTTAGCCTTTTGTTAGTCCTTGGCTTTCTGGCACTAAAAGATATCCCAGATTAATCTGGTACATTTTCCGCCCATCTTTGAAATCATCTAGTTTTCCAAAAAGACATGGTTTCTAGGTACCTTGGGACAGGGTACTTAGTGAGTACAATCTGGGCATGCACTGTGCTCACTGTAGTGGATGGTCATTTTTCCTAGGCCTTACAATAAACAGAGCTAAAGTGTGTGTGTGTGTGTGTGTGTGTGTGTGTGTAAAGAGAAATAATCAGGGCTGGTGAGATAGCTCAGTGGATTACACATGTGCAGGGACCAGGGTTCAAGCTCGGGTCCTGTATGCTGCACCGGCCCCATCCCTGGGGTGTGCTGAGCAGTTAACAAACTGCGTAGTGAGACCCTGTACCAAATACATAAATAACAAAGTAAAATAAAATAGAAAAGAGAAATAATCACAAATTCATACTGGTACTTTAAATTAAAAATCAATGTTTTTAGCTTTTTGATTCTTCAGACGGGCCTTGAACTCTTGGTGATCCCCATGACTTGGCCTGCTGTGTTGCCACCCCTGGCTTTCTGAGGATGAAAATCTTGATCTAGTAGATAACATAACTGTTTATTTTATTCTAGACCTTCATTTGTGAGTTCAAAGTTAACAGTAGTGATGCTTGTATGATAAATAAGTTATTGAACACAGTTAACTTCCAGTTCTTTTTTCCTTAGGTTATCTCCCAATTAGGGATATGCATTTTTTTTAATGTATTTAGTACAGGGCCCATAGGGTCTCACTACACAGATTGGACTCATAGTGATCCTCCTATTTTCAGCCTTCTAAGTACTGGGATTACAGGTGCGTGCCACCCACCATACCCAGTCTCAGTGGCCATCTCAGCCTGTCCCTAGGGGTGGGGCTGGCATGACAAGCCAGGGATCAAACCCTGGCCACTGCACTGTGCCTAAGCAGGTGCTTTAATGTGTTGAGCTATCTGGTCAGCTCAAGATCTGCAATTTTAAGACTGTTGTCAATTAAAGTAACTGATAATAAATTTCTTTGTGTGTCTCTGCCACCAGTTTGATACACAATTATGTCCATTTGTTTCAGTGTGTTTCCACACTTTAGGCTTTTTTTTTTCTTAAAAAATCATTTCAACTATGAATAAAAGGTCTGTGATTCTGTACTAAAAAACAAGACAAGAAACTTTTAAGTATATAATAGGGATATCCACAGAAGTTTTATTCCCATCTTTTTCTCCTCTAAATCTGTTTCTTTCTCCTACATGTAATCATTTTCATTAACTCTTTGTCTTTTCATTACTTCCTTCTGGAAACAGAAATATCCATACTGTCTTTTCCTAGACCAAAGATAGCATAGTTTTTGGTATGCATGGTACTCAGGTGTTTTGGTTATTTGTACTATTTGGCTATTACAGTCAATACTGAAATCAGTAACTCTGTGATTCCATGGCTTTGCATTTTCATTAATGTATCTTTGTGATAGAATCTTAGAAATGCGATTGCTGAGCTAAGGGATAACGCAGGTAGACTTGTCACATGGTGCCAAGTCTCGGCCACAGGGCTGTCCCATTTGTACCTGCCCCCGGCAGTGCCTGTCTTCCCACAGCACCATAATTAACAGAGCACTGCAGCAGCACCTCGGCCACTGGGGCAGTCCAGCCTCCACAGGCTACATTAGTCCTTCACAGCTTCCTGAGATGGGGCTGTTCCAGCCTCACTTTGGGGGCCTCCGCTCTGTTTCAGAGTAGGGTTCCTTCCTGGTAAGGGCTGACTCCTTCCTCCTCACTGTGTTCTGCCCTGAGCCCTGTGCTGTGAGGTTGTGTGCAGATGCAGTACCCTATAGGGTCCTACGCCATTTCTTTTTTTGTTTGCCACTCTGGGTTTGGGCACTGTCTTTGCCTCTGGCACTTGGAGATTTCCCTTTGTGATCTGGCTGGTGGTGGTTACATTACACCCAGCATTTCTAGGGGTAATAAGCAGGAAGATAGCCATGAGTTCTTCAGAATTTTAGGTCTTCTTGTTGTTGGAGGAAGCATGAGCTAGACTGACAGCAATTAGCCAAAAAGGGAAAATAGAATGGGAATTGAGAAAGATCATTTGCTATGCAAGTTTCTTTTGAAGGAAGACTTCACTTGGAGTGTTGAAACTCAACTTTTATCTTTAACCAAAACTGAATTTGTAAGTATTGCCCTGTTTGGTGAAGGGGCTGGTTTTGTTTCGGTTATGAGGAGTTGGGGCTGTGGGTATACACGGTTCTGCGTTGCAGGCCCAAGGAGAGAGGAGTCAGTCACTAAATCCTTTGGCCTTGTTTCAAGGTTCAGACACTAGCTATACCACAAAACAAACTGTAGGAGATAGGCCTCTGGGAGACATAGATCACCCAGAGAAAGGAAACCAGGATTATCCCTAGTGGGATAATTAGGAAAATTCTTTTGTCAATACTGTTTAATTTCCTTTCATATTCCTAGTTGCCCTATTAACAATATAATTAGTGCTTTCTGATAATTTCTAATATGGCCTAGAGTTGACCCTTCCCCTTTCAAAGCACACTGGGACATTGGTTTTCTTTTCTAAAAGCCCAGATATTTCTAAATAGTATAGTTTTGTGCCAGATGTCCCTTTATTTTATTTTATTATTATTATTATTTTTTTTTTTGCGGGACCTGGGTTGAAACTCATGACCTTGCACTTGCCAGGCAGGCACTTGTGCCTCAGAGCTATCTCCCCAGCCCCCAGATGTCCCTTTAGATTGATACTTGCCCAAGTGGAGGAGGGTGGTATATTACTATCAAGGTCTTCTAGAGCATAAGGTGAGCTTGGCCGAACCTTGCCTGCTAACAAGCCTGGCAGGCCACCAGTGGTTGAGTTTATAAACAGAATAGTTTTCTGGGTTGCCTGTTGCTGCCTTATTCCCCTTAGCATCTCCAATGTATGCCCTGTTAGGTGGAAAACTTTAAAATCAAGATTTTGAAGAAGGGTGTTGGGAAGTTACTCCTAGCCCAGGGAATTCCTAGTTGGTCTTTTTTTGAATTCTCTCAGTTTTAAACACCCTAAATGAAGAGACTGAAGCAGAAATTCAGTTTTCCAGATAGACCAATCAGATTACACCTTGCTTCAGACTTTTGGGTAACTCTCTATTGTGGTTTATGTCTGGTTGTCCCTCTAAAGCCTCATGTAGTCATGGGGTAGACTTCTAAAGTTTGTGATTAATTCATGATCCAGTGCTAGGATTACGGGTGTGAGTGCTGCACCCAGCCTGGGGCGTCTTAGCCTGGATGCAACACAAGGGAGACAGACTTGCTCTCAGTTGCCATTGTTGCTGCTGCTCTTCTCTTGTGCCTTTGCTCTTTGCTGCTTTCTGCCACCATGAATAGCTGTTCTCTGCCCTGTGCCAGTCTGCCTTGGAGTCAGATGGGCATGGACTGAAACCTTCACTAACTGTGAGCTAAATAGATTTTTCTTTCCTTAATTTTGAGTGTCAGGTATTTTGTCACAGCAATGAGAGATAAGTAATGGAGATAGATTCCAAAAAGCCAGGACTAATTTCCAAGCCTAGGGCTAAGGCTTCTTCCATCTTAAGTTCAAGCCTAACCTGGGCAACTTAGTGACTTAGTAAGACCCTGTCTCAAAAAGAAAGACAAAAAACCCCAGGGATTCTGGGGATGTAGCTCAGCATGAAAGTTGCGGGTTCAATTCCCAGCAATCAACCTCCCACCAAGAAGACTCATCTCTTCTCTCTGCTGAGCTGAGACATGGTCTCGTGTCTTCTCTTGTCCTCACACCCTGGTTTCGAGGCTTCTGGACTCAGAGTGAAACTAAACTACTCTGGCTTTCCTGGGATTCCAGCCTACACATGGAGGCTTGTGGGACTTGTTAGTCCCCACGTGCCATACTCGTAAACGAGTCCCTTTCTTTGTACATTGTATTGGCCCCATTTCTCTGGATACACCTTGATACATCTCCCAAATGCATGCCTGTCCACTGCTTCAGAGTCACTGCCCTGGCTCTTGGAACATGTCTTCTGTGTCTACCTCTGAGCACTTGCTGTGTCCATGTCTGAGGAGGCACTGGGCCTGCTAGAGGATATCGGTGGCAACACAATGAATACAAGAATAAATTCAGACAGAGTGTTTTCAGTTAAGTTCATTTGCCTGGAGGAAGTTGGAGGAAAGAGTCTTACCTCCCACACCCACTTGCTTATGTGAGGAAATTAGGCAGATTTTACCTTGATATTAGCAGTCCCCTCCCATGCCTTCACTTGAGTCTACTGTGCTCAATTCCAGGGTAAAAGTAACCAGAGGGAAGAGACTGGAACCTCTCGGTGCTCCATGAGGGTAACTTTTTACCAGAGATGCTGAATGGATCATTGTGAGGATGTGAAGGGATTTGAGAAAATCCATTACTATGATGGAAAAAACAAAAAAACAAAAAACAACCTATGGGAACTCAGGAAAGGACCTCACAACCTATACAAATATGATGGCAGTACAGGGTCGCTCCAGTCAATGGGAGGAGATAAGCTGAGCTCTGTGTACGAGAGAGACAACTGCAGGATGAATGAGAAAAGGAATGAAGGTAAGAGTCCTGGGCTTTGATACGTTGTGACCTTTGATATAGTTAGTTACCTATCTGTCTATTCATCCATTTGTGTGTCCAGTCAGCCATTTATCTGCCTGCCCTATCATCCATCTGTCTTTTCATCAACTCACCTATTCTACCTATCAACTATACATCCATCCTACCAAATATCCGTAGTACACTAGGGATTAGAAACCCAAACGTGTCTTTATCTCCATGGAATTTGATGTGTAATGGGTAGAATGTCATATAAACACTTATTGTGTGATAAGATAATGACAGTGACCTGAGAGGTCCATTGTCCACCTTGCAGTGGGTGAAAGCACTTAAATTTGCATGGAGTCAAAAGAGGCTTCTCAGAAGAGTCCTTGGATCCAGACCTGAGCAAGTCAGAGGTGTTCAGTGGCTTTGGTCTTAAAATTTTCCTCATCCATACAAAGTATGCATGGGGCCAAATGACATCCAATAGAAATATCTGTCATTTCCTAAGTGGCAGGTACATATTTCATGTTGGGCTAGTGGGAGGACTTGGGGCTCCCCCTTCTTGAGAGGCCCATAGATGCTATCCAAGAACTGGCCATTGCTCAGCAGTAGTTGAAAGACCCCATCTGTTACTTGTTCTTGGGACACAGCTAGAAGTGGGCTTTCTGGGCTGTTCAGGGCCCAGGGCCCATTGTCTGTAGTGTGACAGGAACCCCATGAATTTTAATAGGCTCCATTCAGAATGATTAAAACCTTAATGAAATTTAATTATCTTGATGTTAAGCGTTTTGTGTTAAGTTATTGCATTCCGACCACTCATTGTTTGAGGCAAGCTCAGGGGCAGCTAACCCTACCTCTACCTTAATGGAAAGGAAAGTTGAATATATTTAAATGAAATTTCCCCCAAAGTAATTGCCTTCGATGAAACACCAAGTAGGCATCAGGATTGAATTTATAAATTGGGCTGGCTGCAGATGAGAGCTTCCATATTTGGCATGGTTCTCATTAATCCAGGCTCTCCAGAAGGAGCCATGTGAGAAGCTCAGACTGTAAGTGACAGGTGTTTATGGTTTGCAATTGCCTTAAACAGCCTCTTAAATGCAGGTTAAAGGCTTCTGTGAAATATGGAATATACCTTAAAATGTGGCTAAAATTTTTGCCATTTTGGACTTTGCATTACTTACCTCCAGAATTAGTAGAGCTTTCGGTTAATCAACTGTCAGTGTAAATTGCAGTCGAGTGAAATGCTTATAAATACCACGAGCACAGTTTGCTTAGGCCTGTTGCTTTTTTTTTTTTTTTTTTTTTTCTTTCTTCACTTTCTCCCTCCCGTCCTTTTTCTTCCCTTGGGCCTTCTGAAGGCCTTCAGCTGATGGAGAGCTTTTAATTTCACATTTTGGCCCCCACCGCAGGTGATAAACAAAGGTTTCCCCGCTGCTCTGGCTGGGGTCAGTTATCCGGCCTCCAGTCAATCCCACTCCCCATAATTACGCACAAAAGGTGCCTGAGATCCGCAGCTAATTTGCGGCCTCTGTTTAGCAGAATTTAATAGCAGGTATTACCGCTGCCGCGGTAATTAAGGACCTTTGTCAATAAGACGGAATGGATGGCCGCACTTGGTTGTAATCAGTGGGCTCTCGAGAGCCAGAGGAGTGAAAAAGGAGAGAAGCAATCCATTTTGTGAATAACACCGCCCTCCTCGGCCTCCCTCCCTCCCAGATCGGGCGATGGAATAATAATTCCCCAGGCAATGAAAGTACAGGAATAAAAGTACTTACCCTCCAGCCGGTGATTTTTTTTTTGACTTTTTATTTACTCTACTGAGCTTTCTTATTTGCTCCAGGCTGCATTTGATGAAGTATTGTTTAAACAGCACAGAGCAAAATGGATGGAGGGAGGTGGGGTGAGGAGGAGGAATTTTAACCAGGTGGCGAGGAGGCGCCCTCCTTCAAGGTGGACGGCTGCTCGTTCCGTTTATCAATTATTTCTGTCGGATACAAAAAAAAAAAAAAAAAAAAAAAAAAAAAAAAAAAAGACAAAACCAAGTGGCTTCCTGAAAAGGTGGAGGGTGTCATTTTGTGCCGTCTCTGAACATAGTCATTCAGCTCTAAATGGGTCGCCTGTAACAAGCGAGAAGTGAACTTGGGGGAGCTGTCACCCTCCGCCTCCTCCTAATGTACCTTTCAGCGGCCTCCTGGAGGGGGCGGCCTGGGGGGAGGGGGCAGGGGCGGGCGGCCACAATTCAAAGACACCGTCAAGGTGTGCCCCTCACGGTAATTGGAGAGGAAGCTGCCTTCTCTCGCCGATTCCCGGCCTTTTTACTGGTTTTAACAAGCATGATGCTTTTAATAGTGCTTTGAATACCATCTCTTTCTACGTCTCTCCCTTTTTAAAGCAGCTTTAACTATACTCTTTCAGTCGCTAATGTCTGAAAAACTTCTACCTTTAATCATTGCCGGATGAGGCAGCAAACAAGCGGCTCTTTCCTTTTGCAATTATGTGCTGGGCAGTCGCTGCTGTCCGGAAGGGAAGGAGGTGCTGCTGGCGAGGAGGAAGGGTGGGTGGCTCTGAGCGTGCGGGATCCGCTCCTGGCTCAGTTGGGCGACACGGGTGGGGGGGCTCTTTCTAGGGCAGGGCAGCAGATTTATATGTTCAAACCTGTCCAAATCTGCATGGTGTTAACAAAGTACCCGCATGTGATTAACAGAAAAATGGTTGAATTAGATTATTGGCTATTCCAGGACTGAACCTCCTCCCCCTTGCCCAGCATGCATTGCTTCCAGACCATTTAAGAGTCAATCCCAAACTGGGCTAATAGGTGTGGGTTCCTTGGGTCTTGATCTCTGAGTTTTCACACGCACCTCTGGGCTGGGCAGGGAGTCAGGGTGAGCTGGCTTCAAGAACAGCTTCAGAAACAAAGCTGCAGTCCTTGAGAACCAGCGCATGCGCACAGCTTTTGGGTCCGTCACAGGGCTGGCATGGACAAAGCTGGGGGTTCGGGCCTTTAGGGAACTCCTGGCTCAATGGTAACACAATTGCTGGAGGGACAGAAGTCACTACCTGGTTTTCATTTTCTTATGTGTTTCATTCTTACTTGAAAATTGGATTCTCCTTCTGGAAGTGTTTGTCAAACCAAAGTTGGGCAGGTATGTTCTAGGGTGCAGTTCTTCTATAAGGAAGCTAAGGAAGGTTAGCAGAGGGATCGTCTGTGATTCTCACTGTCCCTGTTCTAAAGTGCCAGTCAGAGAAGCATCCCTTCTCTCTAAATGTCTTGGGGTGGGAGTTCTAACTCTGGGGTAGTGTATGTAGTTCAGCCTGTTTATCCATCCATCCATCCATCATCCATCCATCTTTCCTTGCTTTCCTCCCTTCCCTCCTTACCTTCCTTTTGTCTCTCCTCTTTCTCCTCCACTTCTTCTTCTTCTTCTTCTTCTTCTTCTTCTTCTTCTTCTTCTTCTTCTTC